>PVKA01008839.1:0-71154 GCA_004027165.1 Ctenomys sociabilis
GCCAAAAAAAAAAAAAAAATGTCTGTAAGTATAATATCATGTATGTACCTTCTATGATACCAAAACATTATGAAAACAGTTGGCAATGTATTAATTTATCAAATCCATCTTGTCAAGGTATCTTAAAACTGTCTCGTTGATATTTGTACTTCAATAAAACAAAAATTAAAATAAATAAATAGATAAAAAATAAATCTAAAGGCTATATGAAGAAATTTGACATAGCCTGTATTGTGATTATTGGCAAGACCTCTTCTAGAAAAAGAGCTTCTGGGATCTATCTTTAGCCCTTTCTATATGTGGGATGGACTCCCTATAAATAGATGCAGCCAGGGCCCAAAATAGTCAAAAACCAAAAGTACCTGTACTGAACATGCACAGATTTTTTTTCCTTGCTCCTTAAACAAACAGTATAACAATTTATATTGTATTAAGTATTATACATCATCTAGAGATCATTTAAATATATTGAAGGGTGTTGGTAGATTACAGGCAAGTACTAAGCCATTTTAATAAGAGACTTGAGCGTCCATGAACTTGAATATCGACAGAGGGTCCTAGAACTGAATCCTCATGGATGGGGCTTGGGCAGAGGGCAACTCTGCTGAGTCCCTTGTGAAGTATATGTTTAGTGAAAGAATCCCCCTTCCAGGGCTGTGGAGCAAGGACTCGTGCCAGCCCCAGAACCCCCATCACAGTGTACTGGTCCTGAAACCAGGCATGGCGTCACACACCTATAATGCCAGCACTAGGGAGGCTGAGACATGCAAACCGCATAGCAAGACCCTGTACAGAAAAGTTTCATCTAGTAGTATTTGTCATGAGTCTTTTGGTCCTTGCTTTGTCCATGTGACTGGTATTGGTGTGACCTCTGCAAACTATCTCAATTGGCGTTTTTGTACCTAGAGACTTGACATTGGAAAATCAAAAGCTGAGCTAAGAACAACAAAGAAAATCCTATCATTTTCCCTGAATATTCATTCGTAGTTTAAAAAATTCTTAAAAACCTTCCACAGACCAAACTGCAAACACTTTGAGTATCAAAATAAGTAATAAAAGCAATGGATTATAACCCACTACATAAGAAAAGAAACCCATGAATCCAACCTGATATAAATAAACAAACAGAATAAAACTCCCAAAATTTCTGTCTTAGGTTACTATGCCAATAAATATTGAATGAAGTCTAATAAGGTATCAGTAAATTTTGAATTTGCTGGGTGAATGAGCTGAACAGCAGGATTTTTCATGGCCTCAAAGCACCGTTCTACATTGATTTTTATTACTAGCCCAGAGAAAAGTTAGCTTTATGGTGGAGACTCTATAGCAGACAGTCTCCGAATGAGGTGATCAGAATTAACAATCCCAATCAGTAAAGGGACAGATCAGCATCTGGTAGAAGCTGATGAAAAGGATACAACTACTATTCATCCCCAAAACCTGGCTATAACCAAGGGGCCAGGGAGATGGCTCAGTGAAATAAGCACTGCCTTGGCAAGTGTAAGGGCCTGAGTTCAATCCCCAGTTCTGAAAAAAAAAAAAAAAAAAAAAAAAAAACCTGGAACTGTCAGAACTGAAAAATGTAGATCATTTCCAAAGTGACCTAAGCCATGTGAGGGTCTTGTGGTCAAGTAGAGCTTGAGGGACTCTCCATCCTAAAGGAAGACGGGACAACAAGGCACCTCAGTGCGGTGCGTAACCCTAAACTGAACTTTTTGGCTATAAGGACTTCAGCAGAACAATTGGCAACATTTGAATTAGGGGGCCGGGTAGGTGTCTCAATGGAATAAGCGCTTCCCTGGCAAGCGTATGGACATGAGTTCAATCCCCAGTTCCGAAAAAAAGAATTGCAAATGCTGAACCAGAATTTCATTAAAAAAAACATTTGAATTAGGTCTCTGAGAAAAGTGTATTCATCAGCTCAGCGTGCTGGTACTACTCATGCAACTTAGAAGCAAAATTTAAAGTATTTGAAATTTAAAAGTTGGGGAGAAAAGCAATGTTCAGTAGTATATTTTTAGGGTCTTAGTGTGCAACTTGAAAGTTATATAAGTGGCCAGAAGAACATTAGTTAAAATTAGTAATGATAACGTCAGCAAAGTGAAAGGAAGGTGAACTGGCACGTGCTGTCAAGCAGTCATTTCTTAACAACACGTATTTTCTTTGGGGAGATTTACTCACTGTCCTGGCATCTCGTGGGCATTAGCAGTTTCTGCAACTACTTCTATCTTTTATATTTCCTTCTCTTTTCTTTGTCCCTTCCTTCTCCCCTTATTTATTCCCACTAGGGAATCTTCTAAACTGAAAACACTTGGCCCCACCTGCTCACCCGCATGGCAAATAGTTTAAATGGTGCCTGACCAGCAATAGAGAGGTAAACCTTCGTCAACCGCCTTCCATCTAGCAGTACCTTCTGACCCTTTCTCTTTATGTCTTGCTTTTTCTTTTTTCTTCAGCACCAGGGACGTAAAACTGCTCTTGAAATTAAATAGAAATGTATCTAAACCAATTTTCCTTGCCTTATAATTTAAAGGCACACACATTCCTCTCTTAAAATGGGAAAATAATGGGAATAGGCATGTAGACATCCACATAAAACTTCACTGTCTTCTAAACTGTTTTCCTCTGCATTAAGCCAGAGCTATGAAACAGTCTGCCACTCTAAATATCACTTATCATAAATGTGAGAAATTGTTAAAAGAGAGGAAACTTTAGAAGATCTAAATTCAAATTACCTTTAATTATAATTAAAATAGACAGCACCTTGGTTATGACAAGTGTGAGGTGCAAAGATGCCACTGACAATCAAGTGACTAAGATCTCAAGCAACAAACCTATCAGAAGCAGCTGATGACAATAGAGCAAACTATGTTCTGGAGAAGCATTTCAGTCCTCTGCCTAAAACTATCTAATAGAAATTTGGGGAATACACGATTAAATAGCTTGGTGCTTTTCTTTTAACAATTCCAGTGATGACGGTAATGCCTGTGAGGATACGAGTATGATGATGTCAAAGATGGCTCAGAAAGAAAGCACAAAACAATGAGGCAGTTCTGTGTGCGGCTCCCCCAAATATTTCCGTTTTCATTCTCTCTAAGATACCCACAGCCAAGAACCACTGTAGTCTCATGTGCATACAAGAGACACTGGTCACTCACAAGATTCAGTGCTCACACGTGACTGCTACGAGGATGCTGTTTGATTTCCTCTAGGAGAGCTGGTTCAGCTGCATCTCTGTCCTGCAGAGGACTCCTTACTGGCCCAAATCTGCCCCACGTCTCTCACGTGACTACATTCCTCCGTGAGCGTTCTGATAGCACTGTTTCTTCTGCAATTCCATGACAGTCATCTGGCTTTCCACAAACACTACTTTCACGGCATATCTTTTCACCATAATTCCCCTAATTATGAGATGAACAGGAATAACTGGCATAAAAAAAGATGATTGTTACAATTAATGCAAGAAAAAAAATTAAAAATCTTATTCATAATTAAAACTCTCAGAGATTTTTTAATCTGTTTATTTATTTATGGTCTTTTTTTTTTTTTTTTGTGGAACCAGGGATTGAACTCAAGCCCTTGCACTTGCTAGGGAAGCACTTATTCCACTGAGCCATCTCCTCAGCCCCTCTCAGCAATGTAGAAACAGGAACTACTTCGATTTGATGAAAGATACCAAAAACCCAAATTATTTTCATCACTTACAACAAATGTATCATCTTAGTCATTTATAATTGGGGAGGCCATACATGTATGGCAGAAGGAAGCATGTAGAAAATCCAAACAATTTTAATATGCACTTAACATACTCATAAAAAGTCTGTATTAATAAAAACTACAGCAACCATTTTTAATGGTAAAAGGCAGAATGCTTTCCCCCAAGACAGGGAACAAATGAGAACTGAATTCTCACTAGTCTTACTACAGCTCTAGAAGTTCTAACTGATTGGAAAAAATAAATATACAGACTCAAATGAAGAAAAGAAACTATTCTTAAGGTCAAATTTCATGATTATTTAGAAAATTTCATGGATTCTAAAGGTTCTTAAATCTAAAATCTGATTTCAGAAAAGTGACAGGATAAGGGATCAGTACAAACTATCATTGTTATATGTTAAAAAGGAGACATAGGTACACCGAAAATGTATGAATAAAACCCAGTTGAATGGGCCAATTAAATAAATACATTGCATTATTAGTCAGAGAAAGACAAAGTAAACCTGAAAAAAGTAAGACACAAAATGGAACATTTATATAGTTTCATTTGTGTGAAATGTCTGGAATAGGAAAACTGCTAGAGGCAAACTCAGTAGGTTAGAGCTATCAGGGGCTAAGGAAAAAGGCATAAGAAGCTATTGTCTAATGTCTAGACTTTTAATTCAAATATAAAAAATTCTGTATATAGTAGTAACTGTTACATATTTCAATGTTTTAGTGTCATTTATTTGTGTTCTTAAAATGTTTAAAACAAAAAAATGAAACATAGGGAAGCCAAAATCAAAATACATTTACAATCTGCCCAAAGGAATATTTAGATATAAATTTAAGAAGGTAAACTATCTGTATGCAAAATAATGTAAATGCTGCTGAAAGAATTCAATGATGATTTAATTAGAAAGATATACTATGTTCATGGATTTGAACATTAAACATAGGAAAGACTTCAGCTTTCCCTAAATTAATTGGCAGTCTTAACATCATATTTATCAAAAAAACAAGCAAAATTTTAAACATAAGAATTAGCAACCTGATTCCAAAATGTATATGAGAAGAACAAATTTTGGAATTGCTATAATAATCCAAAAATAAGTACAATGTGGCAGAAGTCACTCTACCTGATAAGTTTTATTAGATAGCAACAATAGTCAAGACATGGGCCGGGGAGATGGCTCAGTGGAATAACTGTTTCCCTGGCAAGTGCAAGGGCCTGAGTTCAATCCCTGATTCCACAAAAAAAAAAAAAAAGTCAAGACATGCAGTAGTAGGGCTGGCCAAATAGCTCAGCGGATTAAAGCACTTGTAAGCAGGTGAAATGGCGGGGTTCGATCCCTGGCCATGCTGGCCCTGCTCCCAGGGTACTGAGACAGCAATTGAAACTGGGCATGGTGAGGTGCTCCTGTAATCCCATCTCTTGGGAGGCTGTAAACAGGTGGATCACTATGAATCCGATGTAGTAGTGAGATCCTAAACACCCTGTAGACCCTTCCCTAAAATAAAAAAAAAAAAAAAAAAAAAAAGACATGCACTATGGGCAAAGGGAAGGAAGGCAGAATGAAAGAGAAAACCTAAAAACAAACCCATATAAATATTTCCAATGGTCCATTCTCAAATTGATATTTGACAGAAGTATGAAGTCATTCTGTGCAAAAAAGATATTCTTTTCAACAAATGATGAACAGTGGGAATCCATAAGAAAAACAGAAAAATAAAACACCAACCCTAATTTCACTTTTTATACAAAAATTAAATCAGATAATGGGCTAATGTATAAAATATAAGACAATAAGCCTTTAGAAGAAAATTATCAGACTAGGCAAAGAATTCTTACACTTAATATCAAAATCAAAATTTATAATTCAGCAATTACTATTATTAATTATTATTATTACTATCATTATTTGTAGTAGTAGGGACAGAACTCGAAAACTTTGCATTGAACTATATCCTCAGCCATTTTATTTATTTTATTTTATTTTATTTCTGTCTTGCTAAATTGCCTAAACTTGTGTAAACTTGGAATCCTCCTGGCTCCGCTCTCCGTGGTGCTGAGTTATAAGTGCACCACTACCCAAAGGATAAATAAGAAGTGAGGTGGGGGATAGAGCCTGGGAAGCAGGAAGGGCATGTTCAGTAAGAAGGGGACAAATCAGTGGGCAAGGAAGGAAGGAAAAGGAAAAAAATAAAAGTAAAAAACGGAAACAAAGCTTTTATAAACAGAGTTGAAGGGAAGATGGGGAAATGAGAAAGAGAGAGAAGAAAAGAGAAAAAAGAAGGAAGGAAAAAAGAAAGGAAGGAAGGGAGGGAGAGAAGAAGGGAGGGAGGAAGGAAGGAAGGAAGGAAGCAAGAAAGGAAGGAAGCAAGCAAGGAAGGAAGGAAGGAAGCAAGGAAGGAAGGAAGCAAGCAAGGAAGGAAGGAAGGAAGCAAGGAAGGAAGGAAGGTAGGCAGGCTAAGATATATTCGGTAAAGGTATAAATCTCTTTGACAAATGTAGTGGGTATGAGTGACAAATGTGTACTAATAAATTTTTTTAAATATACACAGCAAGTGGGATGCATCTCCCGGGAATTGTACAAACTAAAAAAAATATAGACAGCCCTGGGAGGTTTCATACTGCAAGGTTCTATTTCTGGAATGGAACGTTATGATGAAACTGAAGAAATGGAGCCTGTGATTTCTAGAGGTGGGTGTGTCAGCACGCAGGGCATGCAGTTTCTAGGTGAAGTGCAAATTAGAGGGGAAGAGGAAGAACCCGTGAGAGCAACAGAAACAATCCTCGTAGTAGGGACCGTCCTGCGTTGGACTCTGCTGCTCACATGAATCCCTGCGGGAAATAAAACTGCGTAGAACTAGATACGTGCAGACGCGCTCCAGCCCATGCACGACCTGAACAACGGCCTGCAGGCCGCTTGCAGTGCTTCAAGATAGCTACTTAAGCACACTGGGAGGGGTGATTGATAAAGGAGATTTTCGTTTTATTGTTTATAGTATGTGATTCTCAATTACCTCAAAATCAAAAGTTAAGGAAATAAGTGAGAGGGGGAGAAGGGAGTGGCTTTCCTCTGGGAAGCTGAATTAGTTTAAACAATTTCATGCTGTGGACAAGCACAGTCTGCAGTAAAATCAAATTAGATTCAAATGTATATTCAGTTGCCTTTCCAAAGTATATTAAAAATGACATATTTGAAAAAAAAACTTGGGCAAACTTCAGAAAGTAAAATCGTTGGTCTTCGCTTTCAGCTTTACCATCATCATCTGTCTTTTATCCTGGCTCTGGCCTTTTCTTTGGACAAAAGCTGAAAAATTTCCAGACCCTCCCTGAAGCCTGAACTAAGGAGGCACGGATCGCTTTTCAAAGCAGCTGAGCGACAACCGTTCTTTGCGGGACCACTGGAGTCTGTTCACAGCGTGATAGAAAGTGGTTGGCTCCATTTTCTTTTTTTAAAGTGGATTTCTAGCCGTACACCATGAAGATTTTTTTTATCCAATTTTTACTTACTCTCACATTCAGCTTAGCAGATAAACGTCTTTCAGGCCCTTACAATCTATGATCAAATTTAGAAAAGGAGAAGCGTCCTCAGAGCGGGATTATCTGAGTTGCACGCAGAACGCTGTGATCTTCCTGTATCTTCAGCGGCTTTTCATACCAATCGCTTGGAACTGCCCTGCGTGCGCCCTGTACCAACAGACTTTAACAGATTCTCACATCTCTAAAAAAACTGTATTTCTGTGACAGTTGCTACCTATACTAGTAAGCAATAAAAAGCACTAATTTAAGGTGGAAGTTTAATGCAACCTGGCAAATGAATTCACCCTCACGTAACAATAATCATAATTAGTCATATCACAATACATCCATCCTTGTCTACATTCTCCAGTGCCGAGGGCCAGGTAACTACTAGGGCTTTTGCTTCCATGCTACAGGCCAGTTTTGCATATTCTAGAATTTTACTTAAATAGAAGCACAAAGGCTATATTGCTTTTTTGTCTCTCTTTTTAACTCAGCATAATTTTTTTGTAATTATCAATGCAATTTTAGGAATCAGTAGTTTATTTTTTGTTCATGAGTAGTAGTCTATTTTCTTAACTAAATTATAATTAATATATATTATTAATTCCTATTACTTTGTTTAGTGAAATCTAGTACCATTTCTAATGTTTTTTCTTTATATCTCTATTTTGTATTCTTTAAAAATAAAATAAAGAATATATATAATTTTTTCTTTCTTTTTTTGTTTTTTTGGCAGAACCTTGCGCTTGCCAGGGATGCGCTTATTCTACTGAGCCATCTCCCCAGCCCCTTATATATTATTTTTTCATTCACCTTTTCACGGACATTTGGGTCATTCATAATTTTGAATAAAACTATTCAAATAAAGCTGTTATGAATATTCACGTGCAGTCTTTCTGCAGAGGTGTATGCGTTCATTTCTCTTGGGTAAATATCTAGAAGTGGAAGGGCAGGACTCAGGGATAAGAATGTATTGCTTTAACTCCATAGGAAGTGCCAGACTGTTTCCCATTCCCATCAGGAACCTATGAGAGCTCCGGGTGCATTCGCACTCACATCTGCTTAATCTTTTTCATTTTAGCCAATCTCAGGGCTGTAGAGCCTGTCGTGCTAGATTGGATTTCTCTGACCATTAATAGTGTTTCAAACCTTCAGAATGCTATTTAGTCTTATTATATCTCATTTTGTGACGTTTCATGCCACATTCTTTGCTTTTTTAAACTCAGGTATTTGTCTTCTTGTTACTGAATTTATATATTCTGGATAAAACCTTTGGTGAGGCTTGTATTTATGAATATTACCTCCTAATTCATTGCTTACCTCTTTTACTTAAAAGTGTCTTTGGAGATCAAACGTTTTGACTTTAATAAACCCAGTTCATCCTTTTTAAGAATTTTATGATGAGTGTTCTTGTATCTTGTCAGTGTTTACCTACCAACATCCTGAGAATTATCTCCTATTTTTGTTTATAGCTGTTATAGTTTTGCCTTTTATCTTTATGTCTACGGCATTCTAAAACTTTAATTTAAAAATAATAATAAAAACCAGAATTCTATTCTTTCATTGCCATCAAAACCCAACTAATTTAAACTGAGTTTATTAGAAGATTCTGTTTTAAAGCCTGAAATATTACCAAGAATGCAACACTTTTATCAAATGAATGTTCTAAACACATAAGCTGCATAGATTTTTAGCAAAAACCTCATATTTCACATTGAGCAAGGCAAAAAGCATGAAGTGTAAAAACTTCTGCTTTAATCACATTTTATCAAAAATCTTACCCCTAGCTCACTCCTTACTCTTGAAGTCTTCACCAGTTAAATAGATCTTATAAGGAACAAATGACAAAAGAAGAACTCAGAAACCATTCACCCTCTTATACTCCGGAGCTGCAAAACCTATTACTACGAAGAGTCAATTCTGAGCCACTTGCTGCTATTATGGTCCCTCCTCCCTGACATTCTCATATAGTTCCAGAAGTTTATTATTGAAATGAGGTGTGCTCAGGAAGTGAAGAAAGGAATTTCATAATAATTTACAGAAACATCTTACAATGCCAATTTTTAATGCCTATGAAGAAGCATTTCACTAAGTATTTGATTCTATTAGCTTGACATACATACACACACATGCATGCACACATGCTTATATGCACAGATGATCAATTGGTGCATAGAAATATAGATAATAGGTAATGAATATGTAGGAGGACACTAGTAGCCTATACACATTGAAAAATGAAGTTTTCCCAAAACCAATGTAGTGTCGATAATGTCAGAAGAAGATCCTTACGATGGGCCTGACCCAAGCACCACACAAAGCAGGTCTAATCTTGCAGAATGCCCCAGCATCGAAGTCTGAGCCCCTTCCTCATTCCTGAGAGATAATACCACCATGCCAGTCATCTGCAAATGAACAGAAGAAAGATTTACTTGGGCTCTTATTTTTAGCCCTTACTTCTCTAGCTTTAAGACAGGAAGGCATAGTGATAGGTCCTGGGCAGAGAAAACTGCTCATGTCAAGGCAGCAGAGAGCAGAGAGAAAGAGGAGCTTGGGGGGGAGACACCCCCGCAGGTCAGTGACCGGTCCTTCCTACTGGGCCTCAGCTCCCAACAACAGCTTAGCTGCAGCAACCCCCTCCCAATACTGCCACCTTCCGAAAGCTCCACACATGAATGCCTACAGCTTTTGAGGAGCATCTGGCTGTAAACCTCCGCAATGGTACTATGTGGTTTTATTTCATTTTAAATAATTTCTGCACTTGCCAACAGCTTAAGATGATTCCCAAAATAGATTCTGAGGCTCTATGATGAAAATCACTGTGGCGTATGGTACAGGGGTGATCTGGAACTTTGGTTGCGTATTCAAATAACCTCCAGGATTTTTATAAAATATCATTGCAGGGGATGACCTTAAACTAACTGAATCTAAATTTCTGGGGCAGAGACTCAGGGTTTGGATGATTCTCATGTTGAGGTGCAGTGCCCTAATTTAGCATTCTTAAATATAGTTAATGGACTATGAAAGGTCCCTAGAGGTCGATGGTGTCAAAATCAAAACTTCCCCCAAATAGCTATATAATTTCTAAATAAAACTTTGGTACGCAATACGTGCATTTTATACAATGGGACTGAATTAACCATAATTTTTATTTTCAACCAACTGAACACAGAGCTTAATTAGTTACTCTGCATGAGAGATAAAAATAATTGAAAAATAAGACCAATATCCACATGCCTTTAATTTTATTTGAAGATTCAAGATAAGAAAAACAAACCGCTTACAATTTCACTCTTCCCTGCTTAGCAATTTGATAGAAAGGTTTCAAAAGCACAGCCTTAATATAAAGAATAAAATAAGTTTTTCAGCACTTGATAACGAAGTGTTAGAAACTGTCCAAAAGCTAGAGAACTGGGCGGTGAGGTGATTATTCTGTAGCCCTGCAGGGAGCATCTCCAGCCCGCATTCTTGCCGGAAGCAATACCCAGCTGTTTATGCTAAATAAATCAGCTGCCTGACATGCAGGCAAGCAAACCCGAGGAGGACCTCCATACTGTACATCAAGAAAGACGAAGACAAAAATACAAAAGGAAATGATCCAAAAAGAAAACGGAAAATGTGGTTTTTAGGAGTCAGAGGGGAATCAAAAGCATATCCAAATAATACTGAGCGGATAAAGATGGCCTAGAGGAGAAAGGAAATCACTGAGCACTGCTGAAACTCCGAAGAAGTGCACGCCGCTTCTCCAGGAGCAACACACAGAGATCACGGAGTGCAAAGTCAAACTATTCGCAAGGAATCATCTGTTACCTCTTTGAAGAATAATTATTTTAAAAGTGGGTTACGTGCATTTGTGATGAAACAATTAGGGAACAGCTATTTCCTCTATTGTTGCCTGAATGTAAAAGGACATGAGTGATCGTCAAATGCAGTGAAAAGGAACAGCCATTGACCCAGCAATGCCACTTACAGGAGTCTGTCTTTGAGGAATAACCAAATACGAGCACGAAGGTACATTTACTAGAATGTTCTTTACAGCGTTGCTTATGATAAGACAAAAAACACCGAATGACTTCTTCAGGTGCACCACATGGTTAAACGATACAGCTTGTCCTTTCCTCAGTTAAGAAGCCTCAGACAAACGCTTCTTCACTCTCTTTAGCTAAACACCCACACTAAGAAATTCGGTTAGTTGGAAAAAAATGACTTCTATATGCATAGCTCTATAAACACTTGGGTAAAGGTAGACCTTTTGAAAAGACATCAGTATCCGGTTGTAGCTGGTAGGAATTAGAAATGAAAGATTCTTACAGAGAAAACTTGGGAAGCTTCATGAAAACAAAACTGAAGTGTTTTAGGCTGGTAGCACTGCAGGAAGGTGGAGAGCTTTCTTCTACCCCGACCCTTCCCCTGTAGGTCAAAGGTTGGGATTAAGAAGGTAAAAAATAGTATGTGGGAGGTGGGTACCTGGAGAACAGAGCACTAAGAAGATGAGAAGGAAGCACAAACACACACACACACACAGAGGAAGGGGTCTATAGATCCAAATACATAATCAAAAATGGGATTTGGATTTCTAAATGATGAATACCATAGGTTAAGTATGTGCTCATGTTATACAATCAGTATGAATTTTTTTATTAATTTTATTGAGAAGCAAATAGCAATGAGACAGTTTCAAAGCCGATTAATAGGGCAATTTCAATAATTAATGTGTTGCATATTACTGTCTTTGTAGTGGTTATTCATGTACAAGATGCAGACATGATATGTACAAATCTTTCTCCTCACTGAATTAAGAGAAAGTAGCTATATATCTGTCCTAACTATTGTGTATATACAGATACAAAATGGTCCTTCATTTATATCCCCCTTTTTTGTTTAGTTTTGTCAGAGAAGAGTATTCCTTTGTCATTTAAATACTATAGATGCATGAATTCAGCAAAACATTCCAATATAGTCCAGTAGTTCATAATAGTAGTGGGTTATCCATTAGGACTGGCAATGTCAGAAGTTGTTGGCTTGAGCCTTTTACAGCTCAGCATATTAACATGACTTTACTTTTTATGCCTCATTTTTATACTTTTCTGCTGGATGGTTAAGACCAAGATAAAGGAAAGCCTATATAACAAGAAATGTAACTTTTGTATCTGACAAGGTCAGTCAAATTCCCTCAGGATTTGCCCTGAAACCCTGTATCGCACTTTGTAGATTGTTTGTCAGTGTAAGCCTTGTGGATGAGTCAAGGCCATTGCTTGACCAATTTGCTCTCTGTGAAAGCCTGAAAGAATGTTTTCTTCTATGTGACTCTCCTTAGGCACACTCTACATCATGGATCACTTTCCTCTGTGGCCCCATAATTTCCTTATTTTCAGTCAGAAAATAAGTTTGCAAACCAAAAATTAAACAAAAAGAAGGGCTGCAAGTACAGGCAACATTTTGGCCCTCACCTTTCTAGGTCAGTGAGGACTCAGGACATAGGAGAACCTGTACTGTAACATTCTATAACTCAGTTGTGTCCCAGTATGAATGCTGCACAGTACCTGACTTCTTTAAGATGAATTTGTATTAAATGGGATGAGCTGAAAAAATAATCACGAGAAAAAGGTGACAGTTTTCCTGCAGACTCCAGATTTTCCTTGTACCTCATGAAATAATTTTTGCACTATTGTTATCCTTTTCACATTAAGTAAACAGTCAAAAATTTAATATAAATATGAATGGTTGCAAAGGATATTATTTCTTGTGCATTTTAAATAATGGCATTGTTAAGTAGAATTGTGCAATCATGTTTAATGTGAATTAAATGAATCTAAATGCCATAGTAAGTTGAGAAATACATAAACAAACTCGTTTTTGGCAGTTATAGGTTCATGTGATTTTTTATCTCAGAAATCACATTCCCATTCTTCACATCCACCATGAAATTCGATCTCAGCATAATGCATTGCTCAGCTAAAAGTCTTTTATTGATTAACATTTTATATCTTCTTCAATTAAATACATATCTAAATTTAACTTTTAAAATTTTACGGGAGCATTGATTAAAGCAATACCTCTGGATTGAATAAATGCTGAAGCTTTTAATCAATCAAAACATAAATATATTTTAAAGCACAATTATGGCACGGTATCAAAGTGAAATTTTATTGGGAATTCATCTCTTATTGAAATGATGGCATTCCTTTATTTTTAACTAGTTCATGTGATCATGGATGATTGTAGATTTTATTTATAATGAGGTGACTGAAATTTTTTAACAATGAAAAGAAGGACATACCAGGCCACCTCCAGGACTGCACTTATAAAGTCCTGTTAAATGTATCATTTATAAGAGAATCCATAATGAATGTCTATCAAATTAGCAAAGTCCAATACAATATCTTTTTTAAAAGCTCATTTACATCCAAAGTTATACACGCTCCAGTTTGAAGCTCCCTGGTACAGAATGGCATCCAATAATGTAAAAGTCCAATGGGCTGCATGATAAAGTCACTAGGAAGTAGAGCAGTGACCTCAGGGGCTGCTATCTGTATAGTGATATGAAAACAAGGATAACAAGTCTAATCACATAGGGTGATAAATAAGGCTTCTTGAACACCACAGCTGAGGAAATGAAGGATAGAAAATTATAATGTCTTCTAGATAAGCAGAAATACTTGAGGGAAATTCAGATCCAGGTGTAGACCATCCATTCCCACTACACTGTGTCAGCCGTGTTGGCAGAAAATACAAAGGCTTGATTATTCATAGGCTGAAGATGGACTAGAAATATTTCCACATGTGAGGTCTGTCATGTTTGAGACCAATTTAGAACTTACCAAAGGAATTCAGCAATTCACAGGAAAAAAATGCTTAAAATTCATGACAGATCAATGTGGTTGAGAGGGTATTAAAACAAAGCTGAAGACATGAATACAATATTCCAATACATAAACAGAAAGAATTTTAGAAATCCATGATATTCAACAGAAATACAATGAGTACTATACAGTATATGTCATTTGACAACTTGATTTTTAAAAATTAAAAGAAAGAAGGGGGGTCAGGGAGATTACTCAGTGATCTAAGCACCCGCCTGGCAAGCACAAGGATCGGGTTCAATCCCTGGTAGTGTGGTGGCACATGCCTATAATCCCGGCACTGGGGAGGCTGAGACAGGAGGATCACCACAAGTCCAAGCTGCATAGCAAGACCCCCTACCTAATAAAGAAACAAAATAAATCTTAAAACAAGAAACAAGTGAAATTTATTTTTACAACATACTAACCAACATTTCTAAGAAGTCACTTACCATGTAACACATGTAAAAATTGATAAAATATTAAACTTCTTTTTAATTGAATCTTCCAATTTTATTAAATGTATGGTACACATTTTGTACTGTATATCACATTGCAACTCAGAACAGCTGTATTTTCAGTGCTCAATAGCCACCCATGAATGCTAGCTATCTTCTTGCAGAGCACAGGGATAAAGAAAATAGATGACACTAGAGAGGACTCTCTAAAGTTCAGATTTGTATAAAGAAATTGTACAAAACAGAAAGAAGAATACTATACTTTATAATACAGCAAGTAAAAGCCTCGAATCTCAAACAAGCTTAAATAGAAAATCAAGTGTCATCCATCCCTGCAAAACCTGAAACAGGGCAGTTTCAACTGTTTCATCAAAGGCCAGGTTTCTTTCATGTCTGAGTCTACCATCCGTGTGTCGCCTTTAACTTGAAGATGCATCTGGGCTATGGTAGTCCTACATGACATATTTTGATACAAGAATATTCAGAAGTAGAAGAAAGTGAACATCCCTCTTGTGTGGCTCTTCTAGCAAGAGAAAACTTGGCTGAGACTGGCCCCCTCTTCCTGAGGGATTCTTCTTCTATCTCATTGACCCAAGATGAGCTGAACGCCATTTCTTTTTTGGTTGCAGCCAAGGATCCTGAGCGTTCCATTTCCAGGTAAGGTGCAGTAGCCACTCTCTAACCTCTTTCCCACTGAGTGCAATACCTGATGGAAAATACCTGCTCCATATTATGCCTAAGATGTTTGATATTCAGACAGATAGTGAGGATAACCCAACTCCATATGCTGTAGGGTAATAATAGGCTTCTCTTCTGGACGGTTAACAACCTAAGTTTGCAGACCAAAAATTAGAGAAATAGAAGGGCTGCAAAGACAGCCAACATTTTGGGCGTAGCCTTTCAAGGTCATTGAAGACTCAGGATAAAGGAGAACCTACACTGTAACATCCTGTAACTCAGTGATGGCCCAAATTTCCTGACCAAGGAGATTATAGGGCAACAGAGGATTGTGATTGATAATGTAGAGTGTGCCTAAGGAGAGTCACATGGAAAGAAAACATTCTCTCAGAGAGCAAATTGGTCAAGCAATAGCCATGACTCATCCACATGGCTGACATTTGAAGGATTTGCAAACTGCAGTGCAAGGTTTCGGGATAAGTCCTAAGGGGACTTGACTGACCTTGTCAGACACAAAAGTTACATTTCTTGTTATAAATGTCTTGCTTTATCTTAGTCTTAACCATCCAGCAGAAAAGTGTAGAAACAAGGTATGAAAAGTGAAGCCATGTTAATATGCTCAGCTGTGGAAGGCTCAAGTCAACAGCTTCTGACACTGCCAGTCCTGCGGATAACCCACTACCATGGTGGACTACTAGACTATATTGGAATATTTTGTTGAATTTACACACTTACAATATTTAAATGGCAATGGAATACCCATCTCTGACAAAACTAAACAAAAAAAGGGGATATAAATGAAGGACGATTTTGTATCTGTATATACTAAATAGTTAGGATAGATGTACAGCTAATTTCTCTTAATTCAATGAGAAGAAAGATTTGTACTAATAGTGTTTGGACAGGATATCTTGTCTGCATCTTGTGACTACTAGAATGACTACTAGAAAAGCAACAATATGCAATGTATTAATTGTATTAAACTCTCCTGCCAACCTGTTCTGAACCTGTCTCATTGAAATTTTTTGTCAATAAAATTAATTAAAATAAATAAATAAATAAATTATTCTGGAAAAAAGTAGCATGAAATATACTAAGCAATATGCAATTGTCTACTCAATGAGACTCAAAAGTGAATAGCCACAGGCACGTTTGGGAAGGCGTCTGGGATTCAAATCACCAGTGAATCAAGATGGAGTTTTTCTCCAGTTTCCCACAGCTAGTCTCAAGCCCAGGAGCCCACTGTGAACATTGGCATGGGTAGAGATGCCTTAAGAAACCCTCTAGTTCAAGCCCAAAGAGCAGTAGAGTCTACTGGTAGCAACGGTCACAGCAGCAGGAGCTCATAGTAACCTAAAGCCTGAGAAAGTGGCTTCTTCTTTCTGAACAGAGGAACCATGGTAGAAAAGTGTGGCTAGAATGCCCACTGACATTTTTCATTCTGAAGCTTAGCTCTGGAGTTGAAAACATGCAGTGGAGGAGGCTAAGTCAAATTCCATGTTTCTAGACAGAGGGTCATAAAAGGGGGCCCCCAGAAAACTAGAAAGTACTGAAGATACAGGAGATAGAGAAGAGCTCAAAAAAAGCTCTGGTATAGGAAAAATATCCTCCAGGATCTGACATTGGGCAATTAGGCAGAGCAGCATCAGATATGACAGCAGAGGTAAATTCCATAGAAAGGAAAAGCAAACTAAACTTTATCAAGTTTTAAATTTCTGCTCCGTAAAACACTATTAAATAATGAAAACAAGCTACAGAGTGATGTCTTAAATCATAGACCTGACAAATGACTTGTATTGATATTATATAAAGAACTGTCAGGCCAGTCAAATACCTCAATGGATTAAGGCACCTGCAAGCAGGCACAGGGTTCAGGAGTTCAATCCCCAGGTGTGCAATGATGACCCTGTCCCCAGGGCACACTGAGACAGCAATTGAAACGGCATGGTGAGGTGCTCCTGTAATCCCAACTCTTGGGAGACTGTAACAGGCAGATCACTATGAGTCCAATATATGTCCTTTACCAAAGAGCATATGTTTATATCAAAGAAGCATCTGGTATATCAGGCACCGAGGAAATGTAATTTAAATTAGAAGAGAATACCTGTGCACACTTATAAAAATGACAAAAATAAATAAATTAAATGTTAAAAGACTGGTAATGCTAGGGCTGGGGAGATGGCTCAGTAGAATAAGTGCTTCCCTGGCAAGCACAAGGGTCTGAGTTTAATCCTTGGTTCTGCCAAGAAAAAAAAAAAGGAGACTGATAATGTCTTAAGTAGGCAAAGACAAAGACTTTGCCTGTACCTGTCAATATCAATGCAAAATATTTTAGCTATTCTAGAAAACTATTTGGCAGATTCCTTGGAGCTAAATACTTAGTATATGACACTAATCTTACTCATGGGTGCTATCCAGGTCAATGTACACAGAGAAACCTGCACACGAATGTTTACCTCAGTTTCGTTACAATCTCTGCCCCAATTAGAAGCAATCCAGATCATCTGCCACAGATGAATGAATTTTTAAAAATGAATGAATACACAGAAATACATATTTATAATATAATACTATTCATTAATAACAAAATACTGTAATATCCAACTTACATGAATTTCAAAGGCTTTTGAAAAAAGACTGCCCCCAAAATTTACATGCACATACTGTATGGCTCCATTTGTATGACACCCTCAAAGAGATAAAATGCTAAAATAGACTAGATCAGTGCTTGCCAGGGATTGAGGGAAGCACCACTGTGTGATTACAAAAGGATAGCATAATGGAACGTTCTGGAAAGATGAATCTGTTCTGTATCCTGATTATGATGATACTAACATGAGTCTACGTGTGTAGTAAGCATTTGTGGCATTGCTCACCAAAAACTTCAACTGTGTGGAATTTATGAATTAATTAGGTACACGTGTACAGCATTACATCAGGAAGGATGCAGAAAAGGGTAAGAATAATTATACCAAATAGGAGTCCTTTTAAGAAGAAGAGGGTGTTGAATACAAAACCAACATGATCACTAAATGCATGAAATAAAGTACACATGATTGTGAGAGAGTGGCTCATATCTGTTACAACTTATGGTTAGATTTTGAGATTGAGTTGAGGTGTGTCAAACAAAATGTCCAAGTAAATTTGAGTTTTGAAAGTTATTTGGAGCAGAAACAAGGAAGAAATAAGCCCTCTGCTAAGAGCAGATGGTATAAGATTAACAGATGACAGAAAGAATATGGAACCATCTAATTGTTATTATGCCTCCATTGTATCTGTTAGGATGACCTTACATAAGTGAAAATGGTGGTTACAAATGCAGGATGTTCAAAATGATTCCATTTAATTTAAAAATATTATGTGTATTTCATATAAATATAATATTTATAACAATATTGCACAGACATAACATATATTAACTATGTACATATCTGTACATAGGATAAGCAGGGAACGTAAGCAGTCATACTTAGAGTGTAGAATTTTAATCTTGTTGCACGTATATCACCCCCAAATACTCTGAAGTTCACTCACATTATTTTAAAACAGAATAGAACAAATAAGTCATTCTTAAATAACAAAACATAGTGAAAGAAACTTTAAAAAAAAAATAAAAGCTCTAGTAAAGTGGTTTCAAACGAATCATAGGGGACAGAGGAGATGGCTCAGTGGAATAAGCACTTCCCTGCCAAGCACAAAGTTGATCACTGAGTTTGATTCCTGGTTTCGAAAAAAAAAAAAAAAATCAATTGAACCCATAGATATTTCTAAGAAGAAGGGGCCAGGGAGATAGCTCAGTGGAATAAGTGCTTCCTTGGCAAGTGCAAGGGCCTGAGTTCAACCCCCCAGTTCCACCCAAAAAAAAAAAAAAAAGTATTTCTGAGACGAGCTACAATTTCATCCCTGAAGCACTTTGAAATCTTTTGGAGAATGAAAGAGACACAAAAGTAATTCCAATCTCCAAAAAACAAGTCAGATGTTGAAAACTATACATGAATATCCCTTACCTCATTATTGAAAGAACAGATCTGGGGAACTTAGAAAACAAGCACCATTAGGATCTGAGCTTAGGCTCACTAAAAATAAGTCCCAGCAGATAAACCTCATTTCCTCTTCTGGACAGAGCCACTATGAATAATGCTTGCTGTGTCCTCAGAGTGTCCCTCTTCAACACTTTCTTCTCTCTGCCCATTCCATTGGAAGAGACCATTCCAGTTATTTCATAGCATCCCCGTCTGTCTGAACACGATTTCACATCCAGAAATCCATTTCTTTTTCGCTCTTGATCCCACTCTACCTAGAATCTTCAACATTGCAGGAAATAGCACCTGCAGCCCTCTAGTTCTCTGGCCAAACACCTCGGCATCAGTCTTCACTCCTTTCTCTTTCTCACATTCTACATTAAACTCCATCAGCAAATAGAGTTGGCTTTACCTCAAAATATAACAAGGGCCTGACCCCTGCTCACAGTGGCTGACTACAGTAAGCCCCTATTCTAAGAAAATCCCAGCTCATGCTCTAAGCCACACCCACAATTACACAGCAAGTCTAACCATTCCTCTGACAAAACCCTCCCCTGAACCCCAATTCCACCACAAAGAAATGTCCAAGTCCTTATCCCAACCGGAGTCCCTAATGAAATGTTGGCCCTTCTGCTCTTCTTCTTGTGCTTTTCTTGGCTCTAACCACATTGTCCATTCTGCACCTCAGGTGACCCAAGCGCACTCTATTGGAGAGGCATTTTCAGTAACCGCGCTCTGCCTGGAATTCTTTGTCTGCATCTCTCAAAGCTAGGGTGGCTGTATGTATTTGGACTTGGCTGAAAGAGTTGTAATTTATATCCCTTATCACAAAATAGTGGGCACGATCTTTAAAGTGTCCCAGCTTGGATCACAAGTTGTATGGTCACCCTCTTCTCAATCTGATTCATCTCACCTGCTCACTGGACTCAAACCACCTGATTTAGTCATAACCTCATCCCAGTGTTTCTTTCTTCCCTTCCTGTTTTACATTTTCTCCATCCTTCTCCTCACCTTTTAATATATTCTATTATTTTATTACTTATTAGAATTTACTTTCTGTTTCAGTTCCATGAAGCCTGACAGTTGCTTTTTTTATTTTTCACACCATATCCGTAGCATAACTAAAATAAAGCATTCATTTATGCAACAATGCATGAGTGCCTAGAAACTTGCTTCCTTGTTAGAAAGCAAAATAATGCAAGATAACAGTTTGTCTTTGAGAATTTTGTGCATAAATATCTTATAAAACATTCCTGCAACCCACATGACCCAAAATGCCTTATTATTATTGTATTGAAACTTGTGAGAGTTTCAATTAAAACATTTTCTTGAATCAAATGAACATTTTCACAAACATAATTATATGGAATATACAGATATGTCAGCGGCTGTGGAGATGGCTCAGTGGATTAAGCGCTTCCTTGGCAAGCACAAGGGTCTGAGTTCAATCCCTGGTTCTGTCAAAAAAAAAAAAAAAGTCAGAGTTCAGATCATTGGGAAATATGGAAATTTAACTTTCTAAGGAAAAAAAAAAGATGAAGATCAGGGAGGAGAAATGCTTATTGTAAGTGATACAGGGAAAAAAAAACTGATCTCGGGTGGGTGACCTCCATATGATATGGGAAACCTCCCATATGTCATTTACATAGGGAAAAATGATCTCCTGACCTGACCTGGATGAGTTCGTATTCTCTAAAACTGAAGAATGAATTTTAGGAACAAACGGAGGTTATGAGCAGAATATATTTATTGAGGGAAAGAAAGCACCTGTCCGAGAGAGGAACAGGAGGGGGGCTTGAGCGGGTAGTTCCCTAGGAAGCTGTCTTTTCCAGGGACTTTTACAGTGTAAAACCAACCATACGGAGCAAAGGTGGAGAGAATTGAAACTCACTTAGGTGGATATGGGGTTTGACAAAACTATGGTCAACCAATGGTATTACAAGCACCATTGTTCAGATAAAGTTGATTATGCCCAGGACCAAATGGGGAAGCAAGTCCGGAGTAAGAGG
This sequence comes from Ctenomys sociabilis, assembly GCA_004027165.1. Taxonomy (NCBI): domain Eukaryota; kingdom Metazoa; phylum Chordata; class Mammalia; order Rodentia; family Ctenomyidae; genus Ctenomys; species Ctenomys sociabilis. The sequence goes on from PVKA01008839.1 coordinate 21,238, forward strand.
ACATGAATACAGGACAGGGCCCCTTCCTGTTAGGGGTTGGGCTAGTGACTCACTTGGGCTCTTTCAAGGTGATTAATACCTATTTAGACTATCAATCCTGGTGCTAATCTTCAGAGAAGAGAAAAGTTAGTATTTGTTTGGCCTTTAGGTCTGGCTCACAGCAGGGGCGTCCCTCCCTCTCACAGTTTTAAGCTATCTTCCTCTTCTGTGTTATCGCCTTCAAGGGCCTGGCCCTGTCTGACTGCCTATAATATTTCTATCTAATTTGGCTGCCTGCAATATAAGGAGAGTATGAAGTCTCCAGAACTGAAAGAAATGCTAAAGGAACAAACATAGCAGTTTCTGAAACTTTAGGAATTCAGGCACAAAAAAATTTCAGTCTTTGTCCTTGATCCTTCCTAGCACAACATGATGCTAGTGTTATAAGCAGCCAAGTTAGTTAGAAATATTCTAGGCAGTCAGATAGGGCCAGGCCCTCAAGGAGACAAGGTGGAAGATAAGGCAACTTTCCAGCTTGGAAGGAAACAAATACAGAGGAAACAAATACAGCTACAGACTTCCTTAGGGATGGGCATCAAGGATTGATATTCTAAATAGTTATCAGTCACCCTGAAAGAGCCCAAATGACTCACTAATGCAACCACCAAGGGGAAGAGACCCTGTTCCTATTCATGCCCGCTTGCTTCCTCATTTGCTCCTGGACTTAATCAATTTTACCTAAACAATGGTGCTTGTAATCCCATTGATTGACCATAGCTTTTTCCCACCTCTTACCCACCTAAGCGAATTGCCATTTTCTCTACCTTAGCCCCCTGTGATTTTGCCCTATAAAAATAACCTGGAAGAGACAGCTTCCTAGACAACCTGCTTGAGCTCCCCTTCTGTCCCCTCAGAGACAGGAGCTTTCTTTCCCAATCAATACTCTAGTCTCAACCTCCATTTGTTCCTAAAATTTATTCTTCAGTTTTAGAGAACACAAACTCAACCCAGGTATCTTTCAGGTTGGGAGATCATTTTCCCCCCTATATCACTAGAAGAAACTTTTCCCTAGTGTCTGGCTATAATGGAGCAAAGACAGGGAGAGAGAAAACTCAAAGAGAAAGGGGATGGAGAGGGAAGATGGAAGAAGACAGAATCTTACTGGCCCTAGTTTGGGTCACCTGCAATGGAGAGGAAGACCTGCAGGATTGGCTCCAGCCCCTAAGGAGGTCTCTGCCCACCTCCACATTCCAGCCCTCAGCATCACTAATATCGGACACACAAAACGGCAGCAACCATTCCCACATCAAGGGGAGAAGACCTAGAGACACTCCTCAAAAGAAACTGAGCTACTCTTTTCCTAAAAGAAATGAGAAGTGCTGAGAAAATTAAACAAAATGGAAGTCCCTTTCCATACCATTTTATGTTTTGAAAACCTCTGCACACAATGACACTTTCTGTTGTGGAGATTAGTAAACTGTACATTATATTATACACTGTACCTACATATGTATGACCTTTCCTATACATTCTCTGCCATTCAAAACTTTGATAGACTCCTTGGGGTTTTCCAACCCAGTAACCAATTTATTTTGCTTTAATAAGATACATTACCAAAATATGTACGCTCTTTATAGTCTTTCCTTTTTTCACTGTTAAATAATGATGCGTATTTTCAGTTTATGTTTGGTGGATGCTAGGATGTGACAGCTGTGTTTGTTGTTCATGATGTAAAGTGAAGGATAATATCTCACATACTGATTTATTTTCTTCTTTTCTGTCCTTGGTGATCTCGCCATGCTATTTCAGCTTAAAAATACAGATATCGAGATACCAGTTGTTTTAACTCTAGAAAACAGTTCTTCCTCATCAACCAACCATTTTCCTTAAAAAGAGGAAAGAGAGAAGCAGAAAATAAATATTTCTCAAGACCATCTAACAAGCAAGAATCCCAAAACTGCATGAGTTTTGGCCACACTGTGCAAAGATTTTGTTTGTACATTAGTTACAAGACACAGACATTCTCATGAAAACAACAAAATGAAAGCATTATTTCTCGTAATTAGTTACAATTTCTATCATCATATTGAGACAAAAATAGCCTCTCCACATCCCCACTTAAATTTGGTGCATAGCTTGTGTCAAGAAAATACTGGAATTTGAACTAAAATGTTTTGGATGTAGTAAAGCAGAAAAAACATTTCTGCATGAAGTTCTGTTTTGTGGTGTTTCCACTGTAAAGAACCTAACAGATTTTTATCTCCTTTTAGAAAATCATGCATGCTGAGCCCAAAGCATTGATTTATGCTGTGACATAATATGTTTTTGACACAAAAAGTACTTGTCAAAATGATAGGTACAGAAGCAACTATTCTGAGAGTTTGAAAGGGAGCAAGGAATACCTTAGCTTTCATCAATCAATAATACATCTGACATAAATAATGATTGAAAACTGACAGCTACAAAGACGTGGTTTAGGCGCTTCAATCTCCCACAAAATATCAATTTTGTATTTTATAGTAATTTTACTGCAATGTAATTGGATCTGTTCATTGCAACAGGAACCGTAATAATTGTAACAGTAATTGGTGAGTCATGTCATGAATAACATCTTTAATGGAATACTTGTTTTCATAGTATAGCTGCAATTCTGCCTCAAAATTGAGTTCGATTTGACACTACGAGAGTAATTTAATCTTGCATCTTCTGTCTGTCTCTTATGATCAATTTTTCACCTTTAAAAATGCACAAAATGAAAAAAGTCTAGGTAATTATGGAGAATTTTTACTAATTACAGTAATAAAAATGGTAACGGTTAGTTTTTGAAGATATGATTTGTCAGAAACCCAGAAGAAAGATAGTATATACTCATGTGGCTAAAGCAAAATGTCTGCTTGAAATGGATTTCCTTGAAAGACTGACTCTGCCTTGGGATTTCAAAACTTCCTGTTTGTATGCACTGGTGCCAGCCCTGGGCTTTCACAGCACAGCTTCACTTACACAGGGCGAGACATAAAAACAAAGGAATTGTAGAACTGGTACCCTATTTTCAGTATAGGAGAAAGAAACTCCCAACCTGAAACATACCTGGCCTGACTTTGTGTTCTCTTAACATCAAAGACTGACTTTTAGGAACAAGTGAAGGTTAAAAGCAGAATATATTTATTGGGGGAAAGAAAGCTCCCATCTGAGAGAAGGACAAAAGGAGGATCCAAGAAGGTTGCCTAGGAAGCTGACTTTTCTGGATATTTTATAGAGTAAACCCGTATGGTGAGGTGGTCTAAGATGAAAAACATGGGAACTCTCTAGGTGGGCAGGAGCTGGGACAAAACTATGGTCAACCAATAAGGTTACAAGCACAATTGCTCATATAAACTTTGTTAAATCCAAAACCAAACAGAGAAGCAGCCATGAATACAGAACAGGGCTTATCCTGTAGGGCCTTGGGCTAGTGACTCTCTAGCCTCCAGGTGATGGATACCTATTTAGAATATCAATCCTGGAAGCCTGTTTCCTAGGAAGTGTGTGGCTGCTTTTGTTTACTCTTTCGTCTTGAGGTCTGGCACACAGCAAGGTGTCTATCTCTCCCAAAGTCACAAAGTCACCTTGTTTTCCATACTGTCTCCTTGAGGGCCTGACCCTGTCTGACTGCTAGAATATTTCTAATTTGGCCGCCTGCAACAACTTGAAGTGACTGCCCTGCCCTCCCAGCACCCGGGTCAGCCTTCTTTTACAAAGTCAACTTTCATTAAAGTCCAGTAACAAATGGGGAAGCGAGGCACATAGCAAGCAGGTATGACTAGGGACAGGGTCTCTTCCTGTTGGGGGTTGGGCTAGTGACTCACTTGGGCTCTCAAGAACCATAGTTTTGTCCCACCTCATGCCCACCAAAGTGAGTTCCCATGTCTTTTCTGTCACCTCAGAACCACCTCACCACATGGTTTTCTCCTATAAAAGTTCCTGGAAGGGACAGCTTCTGGGGAACTACTCGCTCAGGCCCCTCTCCTGTCCCTCTCTCAGACAGGAGCTTTCTTTCCCTCAATAAATATATTCTGCTTATATCCTCCATTTGTTCCTAAAATTCATTCTTCAGTTTTAGAGAACGCGAGCTTGTGCAGGTCGGGTCTGGAGATCATTTTTCCCTATGTCATTTGGAGGTTCCCTGTATCATTTGGAGATCACCCACCTGAGATCAGTTTTTCTCCCTGTATCAAAATCAGGAAGCCAAGATGTGGTTTGGGAGTCAGGCTCACTCGGAGGTCCCATGAGAGCTACCTTGAGGCTGCTCCTGCAGTGAGACAAAGGCCTCCACTTGTCTCACTTCCTAGAAGTCCTACTTCCCCAACATTGCCACAGGAAGGCCCCAGCCCCCCAAACAAGAACCTTAGAGGACAAACCTTATCTAAATGACAGTAAGCCAACTGCTTTTGCCCAGTGACCTTACATAGATGTTTTGTGAGTAGAAAGATCATAAACATGCTTCTGAAGTTTATGATTAGCCAGTCCGTAATTAACCTAATGAGCTGTGAGCAAGAAAACTATATGCTTCCTCCTACAGAGATTTGGGACTAGTTTGTTAAAGCCACAGTAAGCTAATACAGATAGGCAGCTTTAGCTACTAGAGTTAAGGGTCCAGAATAGAAGGTAACACTCTCCTAAATCTAATCTACAGTTTATAAGCTGTGTTTCCTTGCTCAAATTAAATCCAGGTCTTAGTTCTCTCATTTATAAAATGGCATAATAATGGTACATTTCTTGCAGTTAGTATTGAACTATTTAAACATTTATTTAGAACATTTTCTATATTAGCTGCACTAACAGTATGCATTGAATAAATAAAATAAATACCAGTAATCCATGAAAGTCCCAGCTAAGGTCTCCTACCAAAAACATGGCAATTCCTGTATCAGATGCTGCTTCCAGGGCATGCTTGATGCTCCAGAGAGTGTTCCCTGTCATCAGGAATCTCAGTTGCATGAGTCACATAACTTGAATCTGAGATTTTGTTTAATCATCTAAGTGTTGTTCCAGATACTGATTTTTCTATATGCTTAATAAAACAGATATGCAATGATTCTTTGCTCTGCAGAGTTGTATTATATTAGATGCTCCCTGGAAAACATTTTAATACACTGAATAATGCATTAAAAAACATTTAGTTAGTGTTCATTATCTTTAATTTGGGTGAAAAATTTTATAAACTACAAGATCACTTTTAGTTTTAGAAATGGATTTAACTTCAAAGTATTGCCTTCCCAAACATCAAACAGCGATCTTCTGTATTCTACTTAAGGCACAGTGGGTTTTAAAGAAAGAAAAAAAACACAAAATACAAATACAAATAGCAATGCAACATTTCTTTCCTTGGTCACCACACATCTCCATAGTTTTTAATTTCATTTTGCTCTGATATGTCAGTAAAAGACAGATCATAAAAGTCACAAAAATGTTTCCTGTTATTATATCTGTGTTATCATCTCTATTTTTACATAAATAATCTTTTCTATACTTTCTATTTACTAGCAATATTTCTGTTATTAACCAAAGGAGCCCTGAGATCACATTCATTTCAATAGCAACTTAGTTTAAAAGGTAAAATGTGGATTATATGAAATGTTAAGCCATAATGTGTGTGTGTCTTTTACATGAAAATAACCTTCATTTTCCTGTTTGACTGAGAAAAGAAATAAAAAGAGTGATTGCTATAAATTAGAAAAAATTCATAACTTGCTGGAGGTGTAGCAGCTGTTGATTTAAGGTTCATGTCTCTGCCGGGCGTGGTGGCACAGGCCCATAATCCCAGCACTCGGGAGGCTAAGGTAGGAGGATTATTGTGAGTTCGAGACCAGCCTGCGCTACAAAGTGAGCTTAAGGCCAGCCTGAACTGCATAGTGAGACCCTGTCTCAAAAAGACAAAAAAAAAAAAAAGGTTCATGTCTCTAATAACACAATGCTGCTGAGAAGATAGCATCTTTTTGACAAAACTGTGAACATAAAAATTACAAGGCTTTAGTCAACATTTAAATATTTTTTCTGTATCACTTGCAGAAAAAAGGACTTCCTTTATGCCCTTATGCTAAAATGCTTGAACTGTACCTCAACAGTGAGTTTAACATTGGGTTTACTATTTTCTTGGTTGGGTCTACAGGAGTTATCACATCACAAATAAAGCTAACTTACATGATCCTTAGTTTAGAAACATGGTCCGCTATGATTATGTAAGGAGTTCCTTCAGTTGGTAACACATATTCAGAATGAAGCATTCACTCAGGATGTTATTCATTTTTTTTTTTATTATCATCACTAGAAGTAGGAGATTGAAAAATTGGGTGACAAAACAAAGCAAGCATCACATTGACTGTAGAAAATATCTCCAAAATGGAAGGAAGGTAGAGAATGTGTGAAAGAAAATAACTTCGCCGAGCACTTAGAAAGAATTGTAATGTTTGTATGTATTGAAAGCCTGCTTCCTTGCTGTATGTGTTCCTATACCTTTGACATACAAACTTTGAAATTTTATGCTGAACTTTCATGCTTCTTATCTATCATTGGATACATTGAAAATACCATGAAAAACGCACCAAGAGTAGCACTACGGACTTTTCTCCTCACTCTTCCACAAAATTCACTGCACCTCTCTTATAGGATGTGCATTTACCTTAAAGTAGAAAGTCAGATTTGCTTATTGTTAAAGGTTTTCCTTTCCTGTTTCTTTTACCTAAGAACCGTCCACAGTGTCACCTTAATCACACGGGTGCCCCAGCCTTCTACCAACTTGAACCATGTTTTATTTGAATGTGCTGCTGAAACGATGCCATAATCTTAGAGAATACACACTCCCTTCAGCTTCCTTGAGAACTGAGAAACAGTGGCCTGCTGTTCTTCTGCACACTTAGCCACTCTTTGATGTTATTTCAGATCCTGCTCTTTCCAAATTCTTGATCCTTAGAAGTGGATTCTTCTCCTCTGGCTACCATCTTCTCTCCTCACCATTTCATTCTAACTTGAACACAAGCTACTGGCCACAAGCACAATTAGCAAAGGTTACTGATAGATGGTGTCTCAAGCAGTGAAACAGGCAGAAGGAAAAAGGGAAGAAGGGGCTTCATTATCTTGGAGGACACAGAGAGAATTTGGGAAGATAAGGAATTCTCTGGATTGGAACAAAGGGAGGCTGAGGTTTTTATGGCCTTTTGCCAGGGGTGGAGTTTGAGGGAGATGTTTAGCTATACCTGAGGAACTGATTGGGGCCTTCCCTGAGGTGGCGGGAAAGATGAAAGGAAATTTCACCTTGGGATGAGTTGGAGAAGAAGGGGGGAGACAGTCTCTGGGAAGACGACCCGTTGTTTTAAGGGCTTCAGCCACATTTAGATGACCACCATAATTATCCAGCAATTCGTACTAGGGCCAGAACCTATCAGTTATGTGTTAAACAGTATTCTTGGAAGCTTGCAGAAAACAGCTTTACATTGAATACTGCACATCCCCATCACTTCTCATCCACTCTTTCATTCATCCAATAAATATTTATTAAGCACCTACCATGTACGGGTTCAAGATTAAGGAGAAACAGCAATGCTCTTGTTCAGCTTTCAGTCTGTTTATGGTGGAGAGGAAATAAATATAAAAGAGCAAAGTATATAATTTACAGAGTGATGTTATCATGAAAAATAAGGCAGAACACACAGAGAGACTGTTGGAGGGGCATAAATTCAAGTAGAGTGGTAGAAGGAATATTTACTGCTGCTTATGAACACAAGGAAAGTGCACAGAAAGTAAGGGAGGTGAGGGGAGATATGTCGGCAAACAATGGTTTGTGTAGAGGGATCAGCAATGTGAAGGTCCTGAAATTCCAGAGCTCCAGAATGATTAAAGCTATAGCAAGAAGGATCTAGAGGGTCACTTGGTATTTATCATGACCCTTCTCCTCAAGCCAGAGTCAAGTATTACCTGTGTATTTTGGTTTCTGTATTTTTGGCTTCCTGTTATCTGGGTCTCATTTACTATAGTGGCTGCCCTGCGGGGCTAATGCATGTTTGGAAATAGCAAACTGCTTGCTGGCCCCAGAAAGCACTTTTCATATGCAAAGTAGCTAAACCAGTGTCCCTGCTCAGAGCATCTCTTCTGAAACAGGCCTGGAAGCAGTATTGTCTGTCTTGATCTCCTTAGGACCAGGTACCGGAGAAGTAGGAACCATCGAGCCCAGAGCCTGTAGAATTTATTCCCATTCTCCAACCCAGAACCTGATGCTGCTTATCCTGACTTGCCTATTCCTGACCATAAAAGCTTTAGTCATGCTTTCCCCCAATACTGTGTCCTGAGGGACCCTGATAGCTTGCAAGGTGGTCTTCCATGGCACAGCAGGAATAGCAAAGCCAGTTATGCAGAGTCAATTGTTTCCTCTTGTGGGCAAGTATGTTCACAAAAGAGGTGAAAAAATCCCACTAAATGTATTTTGACCAGGCCTTGCATCCAAGAAAAGTTTATAGTATTTTCAGAAGGTGGGCCTTCCTAGAGATTCTACATCCTCAATTGCCTAAACTCTAAGAAACCCACCTGCCTGCCTCACTTGACAAGACAATAGTAGCTATAACAAGAATGACCTCACTCACCATCCTTAACTCTGACTGGGAATTTAATCCATTTAATTTCCTAACCTGGTCTACAATAGAACTCCATTAGGATCTCTTCCTAATGAAGAAGTAGGTAAAGTAGGTGACTTCTTTGGGCAACAATGGCAAAAAAATGTATAAATACTGTATAATGTATATTGCAACCTTAGAGATTAATAAGGCATCTTAGACCGTGGTAACTATGTGATTTTAATGGATAAAAAAGTAGATAACACTAGAACTTATAAAAACCCAATCTCTAATTCTCTGTCTGAGTAACTAAGGAAAAAAAGGTTTTCCTGAACTTTTTTTGTTGTTGTTTTGGTTTTTCTTTTAAATTTTCATGCTTATCTTTTATTGCCAAATAGATGTGTGTAGTTTAAATTGTTTCCTGAAAAGATAATTAAAACTTTTAATCAGCTGAATTTGTACAGTGAATTAATTCTATGGAGGCCGCATAGTCTGATTTCTAAGCACTGATCGATGTCCAAATTCCAAAAAAAATGACAATATCATTTCTGTTACCTCTTCATTTTCACCATTCATGGGTATTTGTGTGCTGAGTCAGCTAATTGCTGTGATGTAATGAAAATAGGACCATGATTCACGGTAACAGTATGTTTACCTTGAAAAGATTTTATGCTACTGGACTGCAAGAACTGTATATCAGTTAACACACTACTATAATTTCTGTTTTGTAAGATGTGATCATTTCTAGGTGCAACAAACTTGTAGAAGAACATGTGAAGGAAAGCTAGAATTACACAGTAAGGAAAGTAGAGGGAAAATCCCTCTTTCTACATTGACAAGGTCAATGGTCCATCAGCTAAGATGGCCAGAGAGCTTTGGCAAGCAACCACTCTGGGGACAGCTTAAAAATCTTCGTGGGAAGCTCTAGAATTCATTGCGATATTACTGTACAGTCTCATCATAAAACTTTATAATCTAGTGGTAGTAACTACAAATTATAGCTATTTTCCTTAAATGAGAAATATTTTGGATATGTGGCTACACAGTGTACTTCCATCTATAGCTTTTATAGGACTGCGAATTTCCACACTGTGAATGAATTAGATACGATGAGATTGATAAATTAGAAAATATGTTTTGCAAAACACAGATTATTGGTTATATCAGGATTAGGTCTGGTTGCCAACACGTTCATGTAAGAAATAAATTGAAGCAACTGTTACAACAGCTGCTTTCTTCATCATAATAGAGGTAATAAGGGAGATAAGAATATATGGAAGAGCTGTGCTAATGGTACAGTTAATGGTGATGAGAAAACAAACATCATTATTAATGGTCAAAACCTAGATGGAGGCTAAGACAATATTTATTAAAATTTCTACAGGAAATAAAATCTTACTTCTGCAATTTTTTTTTCAGTCCTTGGGAAGTTTTTGTTACATATTTGTAGACAACCATTATTACGACAAAAGTTATAATAACTCACGATTTTTGAAGAAGCAAACCTATCAGAACATTTGCAATGAACAAAAACAGTCTCTAGAAACAGACCAGACTCTCTGGCTAGCACATCTAAAACTCACATCATTTGGGCCATTTCTCCTACTGAAAAGTTCTTTTTCCATCTCACTTAAGACATGTTAGCGTTGAGTATCTGAGAAGTCCATTCCATCCTGTGACACGGTGTTAACACCTCGCCTATCCAGTCTTTATAATATAGGAGAAAGAAACTCCCAACCTGCTAGATGTCCAGTACAAGTTCATGTTCTCTAAAATTGAAGAATACATTGCAGGAACAATGAAGGTTAAGAGCAGAATGCATTTATTGGGGGAAAGAGAGCTTCTGTCTGAGAGAGGTACAAAGGTATCCTAAGTGGGTTGCGTGCCTTTTCTTGGGATTTTTATAGAGCAAATCCACTGTGAGAAGTGGATCCAAAGTGAGAAAAATAGGAAATTGCAAGATGAGCATGAGGTGAGACAAAACTTTGGTCCACCAATAAGATTTCAAGTATAATTGCTCGGGCAAAATTGATTAAATTGGTATTAAATGGGGAAGCGAGTCACATAGCAGGTGTAGGAAGAAAGAACAGAGGCTTTTCCTTTAGGAGGTTGGGTTAGGGGCTCTTCCTGGCTTTCTCAAGGTGATTGATGATACCTATTTAGAATTCCAATCCTGATGTTTATCTTTATAAAGTATGTGGGTGCATTTGTTTTATGACTGAGGGGCATGCCTCTCCCATAGTTGCAAGGTATCTGGTCTTGCACACTGGCTTCTTCAAAAGCCTGGCCTGTAATATTTCTATCTACCTTAGCTGCCTATAATATTAATACTTCTCATTGTCTGCAGGACCAAAACTGTTCCTCCAGGGACGATTTGGGAGATTTTTTTCCCTTTCTTCTTCCCCAGATCTTAAGTGGCGGCTACATCTGGTCTTCTTTATTTTTATTTATGTGTTTATTCCCAGCTATATGTCATTGTGCAGAGTTAAGCTAACTTTAATTAAAATAGTAAGCTTTCATGAGCATAAAGGAAATGACTTAGTAATATCAAGATGCATCGTGACCTCAGAACCTCAGCCGCGATGTCATTTGCTGAGAGCCCCGCAACGGCACACATCTGGCATGGTCTGATCTGTATGATTCCCCATGCTATCTGTCTCCCAGATGCTCACAACTCTCCGATGCATAAATCAGACTTTTTTCCCTTAACATCCTCCCTGTTATTTTACTAAGAGGTTTAGATGATGATGGTTAGGAGGGTTTGTTTCTTATTAACAACTTCTTGATTTTTCCCATTGTTTTTGAAATATGTGTTCCTTGCCTCAATGCCCAGAAATATTTCCCAGTGGAAATGTAAATGCAGTGGGTAATTTTCCCTGGTAACTAAGTAAGAGTGGTTTATTTGTTTTAAAACTGTGCTTAATTGTGGTTTCATGTGTTCATTCCTAGCCCCGGTTCAAATGGTTTATTGATGTTATCATTAATCTTAGGTACTGTTCTCATCTTTTAGGTTAATTATTCCCTCATAGAATCATAAGAAAAAGCTGTACTTTCTGAATCATTTTCCAGTGCAATCAGAGGTCATTTGTCTGTTGTCCATTCTAGAGTACTTTTGAATACTTTAAACAAATTCCATGACATACTCAATATGCCAGCCTCAGCAGATTTAAATCACGATTCTATTTGTCATTTTCATGTATTCTTCATGACAGTAAGTCAAATAATTACTAGTTGGCCTCTAGAAATTCACAAGTCAGCAATGAGGTTTATTGTATGTTTATTTTACATGATAAGCTAAAATTCATGACTGGAATTTCTATTAATCAGAAGTAACTTCCATTGTATTAATAGAACAAATTTATTAATATAATTGTCAGTTCTGATACATTAGAGTTAAAACTAGTTATGCCTATTTCCCTACAAAATAAGGTTGTTTCAACTCTTCTGTGTATATATAGGGGCTTAAATGAAAGGAAGATCTAAACAGCAAAAAATAAATCTTAATTCCTTTAGAAACTCTTGGAGTAGGAATGGCAGGCTATGCATGTTGATGTATTCAGTTTCTTGCACCCAAAGAGCTAAGAATGTTGCTTGTTCTCATTACAGCAAATAAAATCTACCTCTGCACCTCCATTTCCATGGCCAGCAATTTAAGTTTGGTTAAATGTTTCCTTCCTGCTCAGCTCTAGGAAGACTACTGAGTTTACCAAGTAAACAAATGAGAAAGCCTGCTCACGTTGAGATGCATATTATGCCTGTCCACATGCAAAGGTAGACTGGCCTAGGGGTAGCTTCCCTACTATCTGTGGCCTGCTTTATATCATTTAGGTATTATGGCCTCTCTCAAAGTCTAATTTATGCTGATATCCATGTCAACACCACCCAAAGGAATACTCAGCCTCTGGTCCCTGCTCTGAGGCTTTCTTCCATACCCTGAAACATTAAAATGTCTCCTTTCTCTGGCCCTTTTTGAATGGTACATCATGAAGTACTGAGCAGTCTGACAACATATCTTAAGCTAAGGATCACAAAAGAAGCATTTAGTTTTTTTTTTTGTTTGTTTTTTTTTTTTTTTTGGCTTCCTTAGGAACATAACAATGTATCTCCCATGTCCCAAGAAGAATGGCATCTTCTTTATAAGTAGAAGAAAAGAAACAATACATTGAAGTTTTATATTGTCGCTACATTAAATACTGAATAGCTTACCTTTTCCACAAGAAAACTAACAATATTTATTTCCAAAACAAGTTGAAAAGCTTTAAAATAAATTTTAATGTCTGTGTTTATAAAGGTAACTTTTGCTTTTTCCCATTACCTATTCTTATTTATTGGCTCTGTGTATGTGTGTGTGTGTGTGTGTGTGTGTGTGTGTGTGTTGTGTGTGTGTGTGTGTGTGTTGTCTGTGTGTGTCTTTTTACTGGCTTGTCTCTAACTTTCAGCACAGACATTCATTAATGCGATGCAGAAAATAGTCCATGCTATTAATGAGCAATACATTCTTATATGTCATAGAAATAAGTATTATTCAAGCAACTCCCTTGGACAGAGTGGTACGGCACTGATGAAGCCAATGCCGCTCATTCATTTCTTATCTGAACCAATGAATTTCATAGAGAAACCTCCCAACAAAACTGTGTCCGTTGTATTGGTGGTGTAGTGGTTGGCATAGCATCAGCTACTATAGCCAATAGAGTAATTCAGCATGATTACTGGAAAACAGTTTCAGAGAACATGTCCTGACAGTTGGTCAATTGCATCATTTCAGTGTATGATGGACAGGATGCTATTATATTATTTGCTAGAGAGAAGTGTATTTCATTGTACAACTTCTTACAGAATCAGGACTATCTAATGCATGAAGCACAGGAATGTTGACTTAGGCTCAGTGCAAATAGAGTTTGTACCACTTTTAACAATGTAAATTTAAAATTACTCCTACTCAGTGCTAAGAAAATAATGATTGGAATTAAAATATGAAATGCTGACTGTCATAAAGATTTTAGAGCAGAAAGGTAGTTGAAAACCTCTTATATGCAGCTGTTTTAGTGAGAGCTATGGCTAATAATCATGGCACTGGGAATGTATATAACTCATTTTAATATTTTAGGATACACATGCAAATATTACTTATAGAATACATACACAATAAGTACTCTTCAGAATGAAGCTGTAGAATAGCAGTTAGTTTTGGTGGTTTAGTATAACTTGTTGATTTCTACCTTTGCTTGAGAAGTTCATAGCAGCATCCAGAGAATTCACCAGGGCAATGAACATCTACAGAGACCCAGCATCTTAAGGATGCAGAACTTAATTATCAGATCCCAAAAGTAATCTCTCTCTGTGGTGTTCTATTGGAGAACGATTATGCAATTTTAGGGATTTGGCACAAGGAAGAGAGTATGGCAGTGAGTGTTGAAATACGTGATCTTGAAATACTCAACCATTTTGTCCTACTGTGAAAAAGAAATATTTAAAATGCAGACACATTTTTTTATCTGTTTTGAGTCTGTTTGCAAAGCAATAAATGCAAATGGAAAAGCAGAGTAGAAAGTAGGGTAAAATCAAGAAAGTTCATTCCTCCAAAGCATTCTATGCCAGTCCATCAACTCACCGGGCATAGGTAAAAAATTTTGACTTTAATCTTTCTTGTTTCCAACACAGAAAGGGAAATCTGATTAGATATATGATTCAGAGTACAAAATACCCAGGACAGCCTGAAGTATTCCAGTACTGTGGGAGATTAGTGTATCTCATTCGTCTATGTGAACAATATCTTCAATATTATTACTTCAAAAAATAGTAAACAAGTGACAATACTTTAACAGAAACAGTTCTCATTGCACTGTACTAACCACATATTCTAGCTTAATTTTTAAAACATTTAATTGTTCAGTTTTCCACAAAAAAGAAAGCCCCCTAGGAGCACTTTGGAAATTCTGAGAGGCTGTGTCTTTGTTTTTCTGTGTTTGCCAGGCTTGACAGGTATTTGATAGAGAAAAGCCTAGGTGCCAGGAGTCCTACAGTACTGAAGAGCTATGACTGATAAGCACACCGCCGGGAATGTGCATAATTCACTGTAACATTTGAGGACGCCGGCAAGGCCTTCACCTCACGTGTCCATAACTTCAACACGTCCTGCCAGGTATCCAGATGCTGAGTACATGCTTTGACACATGGTTCAGCTCAAAGCACAGCGTGTATGTTTTCTGTTACTGCATTACTGACACAACCTATGACACAAAATATAGTTTACTTCCATATTATACTTAGGAACAAAACTAGCTCATAAATCTCAAATTTCTCCATTATGACAGCTTACAATTTTCCACAGTATTGTTCTGCCTTTTCCTCTGCTCATTTACATATGCCAATCAGATTATAACTACATTTAATCCCATTATTTAAATCCCATTTAAGCCCATTAGAGTCCACTTGTACCTCTGCCTTTTAACTTCCCTTCATATATACAAAATTGTTTTAGATTTTTAAAAAAATAAATGTAAGCCCGGCGTGGTGGTGCAGGCCTGTAATCCCAGCACTCGGGAGGCTGAGGCAGGAGAATTGTTGTGAGTGCGAGACCAGCCTGAGCTACAAAGTGAGCTTAAGGCCAGCCTGAACTGCATAGTGAGACCCTGTCTCAAAACAAAAAAAAGGCAATAAATAAATAAATAAATAAATGTAATTATAAGCCTATGGCCATCTGTGTTTTCTAGTATAATATTGAGGCCCTGAACACTTGGGTATTAATCTGAATTGCATGTTGTTTTATCATGAGTATCATTTTTATTTATAGTCACAGAATTTTATTGTTCTCCTAAAACTATGTTCATTTTTAAATTATGACACATTATTTGATGCTATTTTATTATCTGAGTTTCATTTCATGATTTCTTTTGGCAGAACTGGGGATTGAACTCAGGCCCTTGCACTTGCCAGGGAAGTGCTTATTCTACTGAGCCATCTCCCAATTTTCATGATTTTCAAAAAAGGATGTAGTAGTTTTGTTATCAAAGGAGGTAATGAAGTAGGACAGAACTGAAGAAAACTTGCATGGATTGGGGATGGTGCTGACAAGGAAAACAGACCCACACCTAACTTCCTGAGGGCACAACTACCTGTGGGGGACCCTGATTGATCTGTCCCTGTCCCTTCACAGGTAAGGACAACAAATCAGAGTGCAATGGTCAAACTGGAGAGGGGTTCAAGTCACTCTGTGAGTTACCTTGCACTGCTACCATTTAAAGTGAGAAGGATTTAAGTATTATTGAGTTTCCATGGCAAAAATTACAGCAAAAGATCAGATGGGCTTCCTGCCACACAAGGAAACTTCATAGTGGGATTCTGAGAGGCACTGTAGTAGCCCAAGGAGAGGGACTTAGGAGGGGGATCTCAGGAACTATGCAGTAATGACTCTGCCATCAGATCCCAGAAGGATAAACACATGTACCCTATAAAAAGGCAAGCCCTTGGGAGCCTCTAATACAGGGGCCAGGAAGCATAAAGGATGATCATAGCAATGGAACTTTAGGAATTATTTCCCTTCACCCCTCTTTCTTACCTGACCTCAATAGCCCAATGGATACAGTAACCAAGAAAAGAGGGTAAGGAAAATAAAATTCTCCACCCTCTTTCCTCATAAGGGTTTCCTTCTGGTCAAAGTTATAGTTTAGGTGATTCTTTAAGATGGGCATAAGATAAAATTCCTCAAGCTGAATTTTGTGCACTTGGAAGGAACCATGAAACAGTGGAATCTGTCCAAGGGTAAAAAGGGGCTATTCAACTATTTATGTTAGAAGGCAAATCTTGAGAAAAAACTAAGGTCATTTTTGCTGAATATAGCAGTTAGAATGAAGATAGGTCCATAGGTAGATAGATAAGTAGATGCGATAGATCAATTTTATTATGTTGTAGGTCTGTCATGTAAGGTTATAATCATTCATCTTTATAAAAATAAAACTAAACAAGGAATATTCAGCACCTAAGGAGACAAGGCTATATAACCTTACATCAGTATGAACAAGGTCCAGAGCCCATGATTCCAAGTTATTCTTGAACAGTAATGGGGAAAGATTCTCTTTTCAGCCCCTGTTTCTGGTGTGAAATTTAAGTCACTTGTGATTAAATAAGCACTACCAATCAAAGTACCCTAGTTTCTGCCAAGTTCAGAGTTATAGAACTGGAGAAAATAAATCAGCCTCCTGTCATTCTTACCCAGGACATCACTACTATATTCAAGTCACAGGAGACTGTTGTACAATCTACCCTCATTTTCTGATTTCATAACGAAGTCTGGACCCTCCCATAGTGATTCATTATATGTGAAATGTTTAAGCTATGAAAGGAGATTATAGGACTATTTAAATGTGATGAAGTCTCATTTCTCAGGTCCCTACACTGATGCCTTGAGGAGGGGTAATGGTTGATGCATTGTGTCAACTTGAGAGGTGTAGAAATTTAACTAAGTGACTCAGCTGGGGGCCCAGGTCTTCACTCTGTAAACATCCTTATCCTCTGCAGGAAGAGGGCACAGGTGGTGTGAGTGCTACAGCTGCCTTAGAGGGTGTATCCTGCTCATGATGTAAGGGAGGGAAAGAGGCCTGCTCTCCCTCCCTCCAGCTGCTTTTGCTGTGTTCTGCCACCTGGAAATGCTGCCCCTGTGCCGTGCCACCCCGCCTTGGGGCCAGCCAATTAAGGACTGAAACCTCCACACACCGTGAGCTAAATAAACCTTTCCTCCTTGTCCTAGCAACAAGAGAAAAGTAACCAAAACGAGACGTTTTAGTAGGATGGTAGCTTCGCCATCCCGGGCTGAGGGTGCATCACCATCAGGACGGAGCTCTATGGACAGAATTTATCTTGGGTTTTCAGCAGTTCCTTGGTGGAAGATAAAAGATGTTTCATCACTGGCGCCAGAGACAGAATGTTTTAAAAGGAATCGAAAGCAACAAATTAGTTTTCTTTTTAAATAGTTTTAATCTTTTATTTGGTACAGGGTTTCACTACACAGCTCAAACTTGTACTGATCCTCCTGTCTCAGCCTTCCCAGTGCTGAGATTATAGGCGGGCACCACCAGGCATGCCTGGTTTCAGTGGCCAGCACAGCATGCAGCACTGGGGATTGAACCCGGGTCCTTGCACTTGCCAGGCAGGCTCTTAGACTACTGAGCTCTCTCTCCAGCCCACCAAATTAATTTTCATAGTGCCCTTCCAACGAAACCTCAGAACATCCTTGCCATTCTATCAATGCAAGCTGTTCCACTGAACCTCTCATAGCCTGAAAATCCCTCCTTTTTCTTTTTTCTTCTTGCTATTTTCACTAGGCCAGATACGTGTGCAGATGGAGGCGTGGCACAACTCTGAAAAGGGATTTAGTACATGGCAAAGGTTTCTTTTTTACTAAGCCCAGCCTCCACCTGCAGTGTGAAAGCATGAGAGGAACAAATGCTATGGCCTAGAACGGTGATTCCAAAACTGTGGTCCTCACTACAGAAATATCAGTCTCACCTTAGAACTTACAACAAATGCAATTTCTTACCCCCCTCTACTAGACAGGATAAACCAGAACCAAGAATAAGACATAGAATTTTGTGTCTTAAGAAGTCCTGCAGGGGACTCTGGTACATAGTGACACTAGAAAATCATTGGTCTTAGAAGATAGTTGTCAGTGTACATAGAAAGAGAGGGAAATTTCCCCTCACAGGAAACCCAAGAATTCCAGTTGGCAACATGTGGTAAAATGACTATATTTTCCAAAGATAGCTAGACTAACACTACAGTGGATGGGATTTCTACCCACTGCAACTCATATTGAAATACAACTGTCAGTGTAAATTTACTGAAAGTCAGAGACATCTTTGAGAAGCAGAGTCATGAGGGGTCTGTATTTCCTCTGGGAGTCGGATAGTTATGAGAAAGCTCTCATAATAAGGTATCCACCCTTTGTCTCTTCCTGTCCACCACCTGCATCCACTTGTGCTCCCACCTAGCTCTTTATTATGCTGTGAGGTGAGGCCCTGGCCAGATGTGGCTGCCCAATATTAAACTTCCAAGCTTCAGAACCACAAACAAAAGCAAAACACTTTTGTTTATATATTACCCAGTCGCAGGTCTGCTGTAAAGGAACAGAAAGCACACTAAGACAAATCATATCTCTCCTTCCAACAGGTTCTTCTTCAATGAGTACTGACGGGCATCCCCCACTACCTTCAATCTGGAAAGGCGTCTCCATCATTGTTACCCCACTGAACAGGGCAGCTGTGATGCTGTGTTACTTTCATAGCTCATGCACAGAGGGCAAACTGGTTTCTGTTTTGCTTACTGCAACATTTGCTTGCAAGCCTTCAGCCACTGGGTAAGAAATCTGAGTTTCTGAAGATGCAGTGCTGTGGGGAATCCTCAAACTAGCCCATGAAAAGAAGCCATGAAGAGCCGGGCGTGGTGGTGCATGCCTGTAATCCCAGCCCTCGGGAAGCTGAGGCAGGAGGATTGTTGAGTTCGAGACCTGCCTGAGCTTCAAAGTGAGCTTAAGGCCAGCCTGAACTGCATTGTGAGACCCTGTCTCAAAAAGACAAAAAAAAAAAAAAAAAAAGAAAAAGAAAAGAAAAGAGGCCCTTAAACTCCACAGGAGCAGACCCTGCCACTCCACAGTGAGAGATGCTTGGACAGAGTCCAGCGGCTTCTACGCCCTGCTGGCCAGCTCCAACCATCACGGTCCAACTGCATCTGTATGAGCAGTGTGAGCCAGACCCAGCCATCTGGGACCATCTCAAATTCCTGACTCTTGGGGTCTGTGAGAGATAATAAAACGGGGACTGTTGTTTTAAGCAACTAATAGTAGGTGGCTGAACATATGGTGTTCTGGTAATGTAACCTTGGCTTTTTTTCCAAATGCAGTTAGTCATCCTAATGCCATTTATGTAATAATCCACCTTTCATTGTTCATTGAAAATGCCACACTTGTATGTTAAATACTTTCATAGGCCCTGGTTGGTTTCAGCACTTTATTCCTCTGAACTGCTGTTCTGTCTAGTCCTGCAGCTTTTCTCCACTCTGTTAAATAAAACTGGGCAATGACTCTTCGTTTAGGTAAGACTCTTGCCTTCCTGGATTGCCTTTTTCTTTTTTAATGTATTTAGTAGAGGGCCTACAGGGTCTGACTACACAGATCAGACTCGTAGTGATTCTCTTGTTTTCAGCCACCCAAGCACTGGAATTATAGACATGCGCCACTGCACAGTGTTATTCGCTGTCTCAGCATGCCAGGGGGTTGGGGGAGCTGTCCCAGCACACCAGGGTTAAACTCCAGCCACTATGCGCTGCCTAACCAGGCGCTTTAGCTCACTGAGCTATCTGGCTGGCCCCTGAATTGCCTTTTTAAATATTGCTGTATCTAGTCTGCTGGAATAATTTAAGAACAGTTTTCAAGGCCAAAAAGACCACTGAAGTATGACTGCTTGTCTTCAAATGCTTAGCTAGTTTTACAATATTACATGTCCCAAGGGGGTTGATGAATTTTTCCACATAGTTAAATTTTCTTCCATAGTATTCATTAATTCTTTGTATTCTTTGCTTATATAACTGAGAATTTCTCAGGAAATTTATTCTCAAACATTTTCTATTTCTGTTTCTAATGCTATTGGATTTAATTATTCTTTATTTATATACATACATATATACGTATATGCATACATAGTTTTTCTAATTGGCATATTGCAGAAGCATTGTCTGTTTATGACTAATTTACAAAATTCTAAGTAGTCTTAACAGCTTTTCACTCTACTTTCACAAACTAGATAGATTTTTTTCCAAGTAGATAATCACATATTCTGCAAATGATTATAATTTTGCTGCTTCCTTTTGCATTTTTTTAACCCCATTTCTTTATCTTGTTCTGTTGCAGTGGCTAAAGATGCCAGAAAAAAATTATATATGGACACATATTTCTTTTAATTTGCTTTTTTCTAATTTTATTATTATTATTATTATTTTTTTTTTTTTTTTTTTTGCAGAACCGAGGATTGAAGTCAGGCATTTGCACTTGCCAGGGAAGCGTTTATTCCACTAAGCCATCTCCCTGGCCCCTTTTTCTAATTTTAAAGAATACAAAATAGCGATAGAAAAAAACAGCATTTTAAACAATACAAGATTTCACTAAACAATGGTTTAGTGAATAGGAATTCAACAATTATTGGAATAGAAATTCAACAATGGTTGCTATATTACATAATGCTATCTTCAAATTAGTTGTTCAGATTACCAGATATAAACATGAAAAGTTCTTTAACCAAAAGAAATTAATAACAAAGAAGTAGCCCTACGAATAACCCACTACTATTAAGGACTACTGGACTATATGGAATATTCTGCTAAATTCATGCACCTGCAATATTTAAATGGCAATGGAATACCCATCTCTGCCAAAACTAAACAAAAAAGGGTATACAAATGAAGGACCATTTTGTATCTGTATATACAAAATAGTTAGGATAGATATACAGCTACTTTCTCTTAATTCAATAAGAAAGATTTGTACTAATAGTGTTTGGACAAGATATTGTGTCTGCATCTTGTGCTATGAATAACCATTACGAAGACAACATGCAATGTATTAATTATTGAAACTATCCCACTAATTGGTTTTGAAACTGTCTCACTGCTATTTGTCTCTCAATAAAATTAATTTTAAAAATAAATAAAATTCAAAATTCAAAAGAGGAAGAAAAACATCAGAGTAAAAATATTTTTAAACATTACCTGCTCCTTTCAAAAGACCTATTTCTTTCTTTAAAACTCTCTTGCAGTCAGACCCATCCATGAAGAACTTTCATAATAAGAAAAGCCATCAAGAAGACCCACATAAAAAATATCCAATAGCACCCGCTGGTGGAAGAGAAGTCTGGCCAAGAAATCTGCAAGAGTCAAACTGATATAGAAAATTAGATAGGATACTATGCTCATGATTAACCCTAGTCTATGACCCATATTAAATGTCATAAAAAATGTTTAAGCAAAATTAGATGAGAAGAAAGGAGAACTATGATCAAAAAGATTTCTGAGCCAGAATCTAGAGTGTAGGCAACCAAAGAAGACCATGTAAGTCAACAAAGTTTAAAGAAACCAAAACCTCTATGGAGAAAAATGAAGGTTCTGATGGGGAGAGAATGGAAAGTGGGGGGAAAATATAGAAAAGCATGCTAGACAGTCCAGGAATTCAATGCTAACAACACAAAGAAGAATAATTAACATGAAAGAGGAATGTGCCAGCAGCAAGCAGGGTCTTGAGCCCTTTCCATGTAACACCTCTAAAGCACAGCTGTAAGCTTAGATTATTTCCCCCGATGAAGTCTAGGTCAGTTTTACCACCAACAGATGGCATGACTAAAGCACACTTTAGAAGAACAACTATTAGTAACTTTCAGCATTGAAGAAGGAAACTCTCAAGACCACAGAACCTTTTAAGAGGTGTTCTAGAATATGTAGTCAACATTGCATAAAGTTCAATTCTACGGCTTCACCACACACCCTCCTCACCCTACAAGCTAAACTACTCTATTTACCCCAAACTTTTGAACTGCAAATCTGCAGATTCCCTTCAGATCTCCAGGCCTTTTCACATGCCATTTTTATTGGTTCTTGAAAGGTCCTCTCCTTTGTGAATCTTAACCTAGTCCAGGTTCCATGGTTTATTCAATTCTGCATGCAACACATTTCTCAGACCTCTAGAGGAGTAGTCATCATTTTATAACTAATGTTTAAAATTAAAGTCTTGCTTGGAAATTATAACTGACTTGTAGAGAGGGTATAATGTCCTTTTTACATTTCCAGTGTCACATACATCATCTCAGTAGGTCCCCATTGAATAAATACACAAAGCCATGATTTGAAAAAAAAAAATTGACTGGGCTAAAAGGGAAGACCAGAGACTATATATGGGACGATGCAGTTTTGTGATGACTTCCAAAAATACTCAGTAGGAGAGAACAAAAATCCTCAGTATTTTTTAAGTATGTTTTCTTGTCTCCTTCTAACAATAGGTCTATCATGTCGGTGCTTGGTTTGGGCATGTAGTGATTGGTTCCAAGGTGGGAAGGCACATAACCAGGCTAAGCCAACAGGATCCTTCCCAAAAAATGACTCTCCCTGGGGCTGTGTAGAAGATTCCTTATCTCTTGACAATCAGGTTTAAAAATATATATGAGTTACCACAATGTGGAATCTTGGAGAATAAAGACATTTTGAGTCTTCTTCGTAGGTGAACAGTAAATAGCACACAAAAAACTCTTGAAAAATGTGTGTCACATGAATAAGTATAGTGCTTCCAGCAGCTATGTTCTCAGACACAGCTGGAGTCTTGGCCACCAGAAAAAGCAAGTCTTAATCAAATAGTGAGAGAAAGCAAGCCAGTGGTGGTGGAGCACCACTAGTATACTTCAAATTCTTAGCTGCCCAGATCATAGTTCCTGTCTAGTAGCTTCTGGTCTCCTAGAGAAGGCTGGTCATTGTGATGCATAGCTGGCAGCTATGATGCACACTATATAAACCAAGCCCCAGCTGACAAGTCATTCTGCCTCCGTATTTCCTGCTGGCTTATCCCATAGATCCCCTGGGCCACCAGATATCAGAGCCTGGTATTCTGGAAATGATCTTACCAACATATGTAAGTTTGCCTTCAAATCCTGGGTGCTGTTCTGGTGTTTCTGTTTACCACTGCACTGTAATTTTAACTTCATGGAAGCTGAGGCAAGAAGATTGCAAATTTAAGGTCAATCTGAGTAACTTAGCAAGCTCCTATCTAAAAATAAAATACTTTATACAAAATCAGCTAGGGCACAAGGGCCTGAGTTCAATCCCAGGTTCTGCCAAAAAAAAAAAAAAAAAGAAAACAAAATCAGCCAAGGATTGATCACTGAGTTCAATCTCCAGTAACACAGAAGAAACTGCAACCAGGGGCCAGTGGGGGAGAGGGGGAATCACTGTTACTATAATTTTTATCAAAATGCACAAAGAGAAAATGTAAACATTTAAAAACAGTTTCTATCTAATTTTACCATTAAATTTCAATAATAAGCTAGGAGGGACCAGGGAGATAGTTCAGTGGAATAAGTGCTTGCCTGGCAAGTACAAGGTCCTGAGTTTGATCCCTGGTACCACCAAAAGAAAAAAAAAAAAAAATGTAAGGATTATTTTTTTAATTTTTCTTTGAACAATGAATCTCATAGAAGAACAAACTAGGAAAGACTAATTCAATAACAAAAGAATATTTTCTAAATTTCATTTTTTTATTTTGTAAAAAATTCATTTCATTGTCATTAGTGCTCTTATTTCTCTGGTACCTGGTGAAATGTAGGTTGGATTTGAACCAATCTGTGAAAGTACGGCAAAAGATGGTGTAATGGGTTGAACAGCAGCTCCTCAAAAGATTTATCCAAGTCTCAACCCTCTGTACTTGTGATTTTAGTGTTATTTGGAGAAAGAGCCCAGATAATACATTAAGAATGGTAATATTAAATAGCCCACATAATTACATTAAAAATATTAAGATAAGTCACTCTGGATTTGAAAGTGGGCCCTAAAACTAATTGCAGACGAACTTACAAGAAAAGGACAAAAATGAGATTTGAGCCAGTGGCAGAAGGTTATATAAAGCTAGAGACAAAGATAGGAGTTTCATCCCCATAAGGTAAGGCTCACCAAGGACTACCTAAAGACCAGAGCTGGGCGAGAGCCAGAAAGACACTTCCTCTTAGGGCTTCCAGAAGGAAATAACACTATTGCTGCCTTGATATCCAACTTCTGGCCCCTAGAAATTAGACAAAAATGCGCTTGTCTTGTTGGACCACCCAGGTAGGAGTAATTTTCTTTGGCAGTCCTGAGTAACTAACAGGGAATTACTCAAATTGGAGTTTAACCAAAAAAGTAATGAAAATACTATATACATATGAATCTGTTGTCTGGCAAATGTCACTGTATTCAGTATTTTGTGCTAGAAGAAGGATATCCAAGTGATAGTACTCTCAACATTGCATTTTATTTGAGAGATGATAATCATATATAGACATAAGCTATATTTTAACCAAGTTTGTTTGAGGGAAGATATAACTGACCCTAAAGCTATACAGACAAACCTTTCTATTATTTGCTTTTCAACTTTCATTGATACAAAATCTGATCATATAGAAAGTAACTTCACATTTTTCCTGTCCCTACACTATCTGTAGCTTAAATTATTTTATTTGTATGTAATGCCTTACTACATAGCTATGCAAATAAACATGATCCATCCAGAGCCATTGAACAATTTTGGTGTACTTACTGCGTACTGACACAGGTTACTTTTTTGTTATTTCTAGGACATGAACTGTGCTGCACCATAGCTCATAATCACATGTAGATTCTTTGTTGTAGAAAGGAGTTTAAACTTGGAGGGGAAAATGAGCATGTCTGGCTCTGAGTTTCTGCAAGGTAAGCTCAATATTTTGTTTTAACATGTTCCCATCAAACATAGTAAAAATGTTGGGTGGTTGTTGTTCTTCGATCTGACATTTAGGCTTATGTGTTTAAATTTTTTATGTTTCTCATGTTTCTGATTCATTATATTGTGCAGTGAAAGCATCTCTGTTTTGCTTAGCATTCTGTTGAATCTGCAGAGATTGTGCTATTTTAAATGTATATGCACTCTTCTTCCAGCATAAAAATCAGCCACTAAGTTGGAATGATGGAGCTGTGGTTTCTGGGTACTGCACAAATTAGCAAGGCTTTCTTTCTCCAAGAGGGACCATCTCACTGACATGCTACGTGGTGATGATCATTAAAAAACTGACAGAAGCGAGGAACTCTCACGTCCTGTCAGGCATCCATTGAATTCTTTTAAATACATTAAATGATCTTTGGCTTTTTGAGAAGCTACTGAAAAATGTGACCATCCATTAATTAGTAAGGGCAATAGGGAAAGTCCTTAACCAAGATATGGATGAATAGTTATTTAGGAAACCGAAGGCTAGAAAGAGTGCTACTTCGTATTAATGAGGTTATAGAATAAGTTGATTCATTATTGCTCTAACTGAAATTGAATGGAACAATCAAAGTTCATTACTCGGTCTGATTTCCTAAGCAGGAAAATAGCAAGTATGCTGTGTGTATGAATGCCTTTCCTGCACTCTCAATTCTTCTCTTTTTAACATTTCTTATCAGTAAACATTATCCTTTTCTCATTGTCTTTTTTCAAGCAGTAATATACATTAACAGACATTCCAAAAGAAATAATTTATGATATGTACAATTGCTCCTATATATAATTCCTTTCATATAATCTTATGTTTCTTAAAAAAACCACTGTACCTTAAAAGTATTTCAATGAACAAACACAATTATAAAAGAAAGAAACTCATCAAGTTAGGTTGTTACTTACTTTTATGGTCGGCACCATTCAAAGGAAGCCAAAATTCAATTTATGGAAATTTTTTCAGTTCAATTATTTATAACAGGAAATTCTCACAACCTTTCTCAAGTGAAATAAATGCAAATTTAATTCATTAGATGACTAGACTGGTAGAAAATCTTAGAGGAAATGTAAATGGTAATTGGAAATATAGAAACGATATTTGTTTGGTGACAGAACAAATCAATCAGCATAAATTGTCAGTATACAAAAATATCACTAGAATGTGTGCTATGTTATCCATCAAAAGGCATGTATTTCTCTTTAAGACACATATTTTAGAGAAGCGTGAGTGAAGTAGGAACTGAGGGTTCAGGGAGACCACACATCCTGCACCTCACAACAACAACATCCTCTCTCCCTTCAGGAGAGGCCTTTGAAGAAGACAGGGCTCAAAATAGATTTTAGGCTTACCTTTCCTGATAGTTCTTCAAGGAAATAAATCATGTGACAGTTTGCAACACTGGTCTCCCCATTTGTGTTAGATGGAATTCAACTAGTGTACATATAAAGACCTGGCCCAATGCCGACCGCAAGGATTTCATAAATCTAAAGCAAAATAGTGGACTGAAAATGCAGGTAAGTTATAACAGGCAATGGAATTGGTAATCTTTGGCACCTACATGTGAATTCTAGACTCTAGCTTAGAAATCTCTTGGAATTAAATACAGAGTCTATCATATCAGTCTTTCTTTGCTGCTCTTTATTCAGTGGATTTCTGGAAAGTACGAAGTCTACTAATGTTTGTTGAGTGACTACAATCAAGACCCTTATGCAGAGACAAAGGGCAAGCTTCACTATGCCCGGTTCCAACACACTTTTCCAGGACCCATGTAAATATTTGCTGGCTAAAGTGCAATTAAAGTGAACTATTCAGAAGTGAAATACACAGACATCCCTGTCCCTCTTCCAAGTTCCAAGGTAGCTACTTAGCTTCCCGGTTTTCAGTTATCACCATCAGCATCCAGTGAAGTTCAAGTGGTCCTATCTCAAGAGCCCAGCACTATCTAAATTGTCATGGGCCCAGAGAACCTAGCTGTGGGACTCCAGACCACACTATTGTCACACTGATTCAGTATGTGCAGTTGAAAGTGGGCAAACAGTTGTTGAGCTGATTTACAGAAAGTGTACAGTAAATTAGGAAGTAGAGCTTGTTCTAACCTTTGGTCTACCCATAGATAGCAAATAAATCAATCTTTTGGGAAGCACCAAACACAAAAAAGATATTCAATAAATTTTATTTTGGATGGAATTAAAAAGTGAAAAGGCAATTCTTCTTCTCTAACAATGTCTACAAAACAGATTAAGAACTAGTACTGCTACAGAACGGATGAATATATGAAGAAAAAAAAGTGCTTCTCTGGCCTAACGTAGATGAAACAAATTTAACACAGGAGGAACTCTATAATTTCATACAAATTTAAGCCAGTGTATTTATCACTGGGTAGACCTTGCCATTTTTTTGTTTGTTTTATATTATAGTCATGGGATAATTTCCTTGCACATGTTTTGCTAAGATCCAGTTCCAATGTTAAGCACTGGATAATTTATTACTGTCCCTGAAGTCATATCATTAGCTTTGGTTGTTACTCAGCATTTGAGTGAGTCAACACTTCAAAATATCTAGAAAATCAAATTCGTGTCTTAGAAAAAGCAGTAGTTGTTTGCAAATTAAAATCCTTTTCCAGGGCCAGGGAGATGGCTCAGTGGAATGAGTGTTTCCCTGGCAAGCGCAAGGGCCTGAGTTCAATCTCTGGTTCTACCAAGAACAAAAAAATAAAATAAATAAATCAAATCCTTTTCCTCACTTCTACCAGCAAATTAACCTGCTGGCAGACATGTGCATGCAAGTAACAAGCGGAAGGAAGACTCACACAGCATTTGCCTTAGTGACAACCAAATATCATTGGTTGACAGTTATTAATTTTGAGACAAATTATCCTAGAGTAGGGTCAGAAAGAACTAATGGCCTCATCTTACATCCCAGCAAGTGTTTGTATTTTTGTGCTCTAGTGACGTGCTCTGTAAGGAAAGAGCTTTGCATGCCTCCCCCCAGAATTATTTGCTAAATTAATAAGTGCATTTACCCCTCTCCAATTCTCAGGTACTTTCCAACAACACAATTAATAAGGCTGTTTGTTTATTCTCGATATGCACTGAGTGAAATGTGCAAACTTTTAACATGTAAAAATGCAAAAGCCTGATTATATATCCATGAACAAGAAGTAAAAAAGACCTGTTAGGAATTTCATTCTTTTTTTGGTTTGTGATATTTGCTCCATTTATAATTTTAATACTCAATGTACATACAGAAGTACAAGCAATCACGAGTATTAGTTAGTTAAAGCTTTCTTTTTACCCCCTAATTCTCAGTGGGTAGGTGATTTAATGCTCATATTCTGATAACATGATTATTTTATTCAATCCATGTTATCTCTTCCACGGGATCATAGAAACTTTAAAATTCAGTATTATGTTGTAGAATACAAATCATACCAGTCAATTCATATAGAGATTTTTCAAAATTATGGTAACAACCCAGTATATGAATTAGAAAACTGTACAGAAAAGGTGCAGTAGGAAAAGATTTCAACTCAAAATATCAAGCATCCCTGTGTTACAGGGGTAGCTCTGCTGAAGTGGCTCTGTGCAAGTCACAGCCTCTCTTTGAACTTCAGCTTCCTATCTTCAAAAATGAAGTGAAAAATAACGTTTATTACAAGGAAATAGCAACAAACATTTTTAGGATTATTGATTAAGAATAATGTCTGGGGGCCAGGGAGATAGCTCAGTAGAATAAGTGCTTGCCTGGCAAGTGCAAGGGTCTGTGTTTAATCCCCAGTTCCACAAAAAAAAAAAAAAAAAAAAAAAAAAAATTAAGTCTGTTTTGCTAACTATAAAACCTCCTATAGACATTATGACAATTTGGACAGTTTTATTGAAATACAATCAATTGAAATGTAGAATGCAGTATTTTCACTCTATTCCCGGGATTGTGTAGCAATCACTGCAGCTTACATTTAGAAGGTCTTGCCACCTCCCATAGGACCCCAACACTCACCCATCAGTCACTCTCAGTCTGCCTCTCTTCCTGATAGCCACAGTTCGTGGCAACTCTTGGTCTGCTTTGTCTATAAATTCTTGAACATTTCAGGGTTAATGGAATTACATAGATGTAATCTCTTGTGACTGTCTTCTTCCAGCTGTCCTAGTATTTACAAGGTTTACCCATATTGTATCATACATTAGTACTTTTCATTCCTGTTTGTTGGTAAATAATACCCCATTGCATGGATATACAATGTTTTATTTATCCATTCATGAAATAAAGGGCGTTTGGTTTGTTTCCAGTTTTGGCTATTGGGAATTATATTGCTATGAATATTTACATAAAGGGCCGGGCATGGTGGCGCATGCCTATTATCCCAGCACTTGGTAGGCTGAGGCAGGAGGATTGTTTTGAATTCGAGACCAGCCTGAGCTACAAAGTGAGCTTAAGGCCAGCCTGAACTGCATAGTGAGACTCTCTCTCAATAAGACAAAAAATATATATATATTTACATAAAGACTTTTGTGTGAACTTACCCTTTCTTCAGGGTATATACTTAAGATTATAATAGTTGGATTCTATGCTAACTTTACATTTAATATTTTGAATACATTTTATGAAGTGGTTGTACATTTTACAGTTCCCAGCAATTTATAATAGCAGTTTATCTATATGTTTGCCAGTATTTATGGTTTTTATTATATCATCTTAGTAGATGTAAAATTGTATCATATGGTTTCATTTGCATTTTCTTAACGACTGATAATATTGTACAATCTTTCATGTCTTCTTAGCCATTTGTGTAGCTGTTTGAAAGAAATAGCTAAACTGCCTAGTTTTAACTGAGTTATGGGCTGTTGTATTACAAGAGATTTTGGTATATTTTGATGATAACTTCCTTATCATACACATGATAGGCTAATATTTTCTTCCACTGCATGAGATTATTCACATTCTTGATATCATCAGTTGTGACATTCAATTTATTTTTTGATAGTTTCATGGTAAGGGAGAAAGAAGAGACTTCAACTGAAAAAGGCTAGCACTCTTATCTTCAGAGATAAGTCCGCTACCATGGCCTTAAGCAAATCACTGCCTTCCTTTGAACCTCTATTTCTTCTTTCCAAAAATTGGTTCAAAATAATCCTATTATTAGGAAATTTTGGTATTGTAGGTAAAGCATTTGCTTAACCAAAGCTTACAAAGATGATTCCTAAGTGTTGGAGAGCTTTTGTCCTTTGCATTTAGGGCAATGTTAATT
The DNA here is from genome assembly GCA_004027165.1 of Ctenomys sociabilis. Classification (NCBI taxonomy): domain Eukaryota; kingdom Metazoa; phylum Chordata; class Mammalia; order Rodentia; family Ctenomyidae; genus Ctenomys; species Ctenomys sociabilis. Next base: position 51,546 of record PVKA01008839.1, read on the forward strand.
TTGAATTAATTTTGTCATACTATGTTAAGTCCAATTTCATTCAAATAAAAATTGGAAAATATATACACAAAAAGAATAAAACAAAATCCATTTATTCCATAATAACTATTTTAGACCCTTGGTTCATATGATTTCAAACTCTATGCTCTGTGCTTTTTCTTTTTTGTGTATGTGTGTGTGTGTACACTTTAGAGAAATCACCTAATGCCTTTTTCTATGATATATTGTAAATATAGGTTTTTGGATTTGAACTTTTTAAACTTTAAATTTCCTAGCTCTATAAAGGCATGTAGTTATGATCATCAAAAGAAATTCTAGGGGCCAGGAGGATACCTATACTCAGAGGTATAGGTAATTACCTGGCAAAAATAAGGACCTGAGTTCAATCCTAGGCCCTGCATGCTGGGTCTGCCCAGATGAGAACAGGGCATGGTGGTGCATGCCTGTAATCCCAGTACTTGGGAGGTTAAGCCAGAACAATCTCTGCAAGTTTGAGGTCAGCCTGTGGGGCTACAAAAACGTGAACACAAGACCATCCTGAACTGCATAGTGAGGCCCTGTCTCAAATAAATAAATAAATAAGGAAACTCTATAAAGGACCTTATCATGCTAGATTAGTAAAGATGTTTGTAAACACAATCACTTCTTTATTCTATATAGCTTTGAATGCCCAGATCCTGCCACAATTCCTGGCCCTTACCAGTGCCCAGTAAACATTATGGAATTAACATGTCTGAATCTTTTAGAAGTAGACTAGTGTTTTATGGAGGTAACTCAAGCCTCTCTGCACCAAGCACTGAGTCCCACCTTCTGGGCCCCAACCTGTCCACTGGAAACCATGGAGGTAGTCACAAAGCAGATCCTGGCCGGAATGTCACATACTAGAGCTCCTCTATACAAGAATATTCAGATTTTCTTGAATGTATATTTTTCCATTTATTGTACACCCTGAAAGCAAGTTCTAGAAACTTTAAATGGCTGGCTTTATAAAAAATAATAATAATTTTCTCTAGTCAAATTGACATTTCAGATCCATTCATATCATTACTCTGCCACTCCTATTATGATGCCTTTATGTGTTACTGCAATTTCTATCAGACCAAGTTATCAGGGCACACAGTACTGCAAGCTCAGAGATGTTCCCTGAGAGTATGCCAAGATGCTCGCTTTATAAGGAAAGAGCTGCGGCTGGTGAGATAGCTCAGGAGACTAAAGCACTTGCTCAGGCAAATGCAGGGACAGCGGTTGCATGCCTGGCACCACATGCCACACCCTGCTCCTGGGAGCGCTGAGCCAGCCAGAGTCTGGCGTAGTGGTTCAAGCCTGTAATCCCAGCGCTGGGGAAGCTGAAAACAGGAGGATCACTGAGTCTGAGCTGCGTAGTGAGACCCTGAAACCCTGCAAAAAACCAAGAGGGAGGGAGGGAGGGAGGGAGGGAGGGAGGGAGGGAGAGAGAGAGAGAGAGAAACAGAGAGAGAGAGAGAGAGAGAGAGAGAGAGAGCACTAAAGGGATAAAGAACCTATAGACAAAAGGCCTAAGAGTGCCGGAAGCACTTGCTTAAATGTCACAGTAAGAATTCTAGGCTGTGTTGCTCATGTTTTCAGGCCTATTATAATTAGAAGTTTTAGGGGGAAGGCTGCTTTCACATCTCTTCCTGGAACAGACCTTCGTGCTTCGCTGGTTGGGCAATGGCAAAGCTACGCCAAGAGGGAGCAATCCCCAGCTGACTGCTTGGTGTTTGCTTCTTCTCTCCCACGTTAACAAACTTAAAATTGAAGGCAGGGTAATTCATTTTCCTGACTTGATCCTAGAGGAAGGATACATTCTGAGAAGGAAGGAACGTGTTAAAGGTGACTGTGAGGCAGGCAACGTTGCCTCTGAAGGCAGAAAGAAGAGGAAAGGCCGCAGTGTACCCAGTCACCGTCATATCCGCAGCGGCTCCTCGCGTCAAAGGACCCAAACTGCACAGGAGCGAGGGCTGGGAGGAAGGGGCATCCACAGCTAGGCACCGAGTATCTGATCAGTCAGCTGCCACGGCTCCATCATTTTATTCATTTTGAAATAAAGCAACGCCCCCTTTGCAATGCTTTCCCTCGCTTATAGTATGGTGGAATTTAACTATTATACAGACAAGGGTCACAAAAATTATGGCTTTGAAATAACATCTATCAATAAAAGGAAAAGTGTTGATCTTCCCTTGGGGTTATCTCCACATTTGTTGTCTTTGATTAGTTATTTAGAAGACAGGCAGAAATGAAAATATCTTCTTGTCCATATCTATATAAATAGTGTTTATGCAAATGCAAATAGATTTCATCAACTCTGGAAATCTCTGTAATTTAAAGTCTCTTCTTAATCAATGTATAACATTCTATTGGTTCCTTCATTAATTTACTAGTTAAATAAAATCTCTCATATAGGTTCCGTTAATATTTGTAGGAGAGTCATGTGACCCAAATGTTGACCATTATTTGATCAATAACAAAGCTCTGTTTTTTTCTCCTCTCTTTTATTGGTTTTCTCCATCCTTTCGTAGGCTTCCTTTCCTCTTCACTGAACTTAATCTCCAAGGTGAGAAATGACGACCACAACAACGATGAACACAGATGAGGCAGAAGGAAGACTGTTGTATGAAGTACATCATGAGACTCAGGAGTTGTATGACTGACAAGAACAGAAACCTTTGACACAGGCTAAGACCCACACTCATAGACATGAACATGCTACTTTAAAAAAATACACATGTTTACCTTCATCTAGAATTTAGAATTATTGTGGCTCCAGATATTACAAATTTGATGTTTAAAATATCAATAGAAATTTTATGTTGTTAAAATGTTTACATTAACTGACTAAACCCCACAAGGGATCCCCACTGTAGACATAAATTTCTTGACTGTTCATAAAGAGCCATATGTTTACCCCCAGCCTAATTTATCTATGTAGTGATATTAGAAGGTTTTCCCCTGATTTCCTCAACAAAAATTCAGGGATAATAAGCATTGAAGCAAAAGGGAGGATTTAATCGACATTTGCATGAATGCACCAGAAAACACACTGTACACACAGAGATAACTTTAAACAAATATGTACTGCCCTTGTAAGCCAGAATTTGTTTCCAAGTAGGTTAGTACCACAGTACAGTCGAAAGTGCTGGGTATAACCTTAGGCAAAAGCAAGGTGGATCTGTCCCTTCCCGAGGAGAATATGTACTCAATATACCTTAACAAAATAAATGTGTTTGTCCCTATTGTGATGCACCGAGAATCAAAGGGAAATCAGATAAATGAAATAAATAACCTAATATATTAGGTGTTCCAAAGTCAGCTTTATTCTTTTCCTACAGCGAAAAAAAAAATTAATTTGCTTTCTTGCCTTGGCATTTATGAATGCTAATTTAATCACGCAAATTTAGACTTCCTGTGAGAGAATTTGAAACCACATTGTGAACATGATTTTCACATAAGGTTTGCTCCTTTTTCCCAAATTAGAAAGTAAAATAAAAAACCCTCCGTACTTGTATTAGACCCTAGGCAAAATCAACATAGCTGTGCCATCTCCCATTAAGTTGATTCGGGACTCTGGGGAACCCAGAGTCACCATCTGGACTCCAGAGCATATGGTCAGGGGGAGGCCTGGGACAGTACTGTCCTCAAGAAGACCCCAGCTGACTGAGCAGCCACCTGTTACTAAAGTGAGCACGGGCCAAATGCTGTCTGTCATATTCATTATGTTCTGCTTCCAGGATCTGAAAAGTGAGTCCTGTCATGGAGGGACACAGCCTCAGCAGGAGGGCACCGACTCTGCTTAGCAGAGAGCAGAAGCTCAGGTAAACCAAGAGGCATGGAAGGAGGAAGGTAGCCCGCGGTGTGGATGAGTCTGAAGTGGTTTTGGTCTCTAGGGAAAGCATCGATGCCCACGACTTACAGGAGAGGGCTGTTCTGGTTCCTAGATGCTGTCCCCCATTGGCTGGCTGCCAGCCAGGGACGCTGCGACAGAGGTGCGTGGCAGAAGAAAAAGGTTGCTTGTGTCTTGGTGGCCAAAAGCAGGAAGAGAATATGCGCTATAAGAAAGCAGCTCAGACCATGATAGGCAGGAAACAGAAAATGGAGAAGTGCAGGAGGCAAATAACTACACTTTTCTACATGAGCTCTTCCTTGTCCAAACAGGCCCTGCCTTCCAAGTCAGCCGGAGAGCTGCCGCTACCAAACTACCTTCCACAAGCTCCACTTTGACACAGATTTGGGGGAATAAACCAGGACCAAACCACAGCAGACATCAATCTGGGGAGGTCAGGATGGCAGAGGTTGCAGGCACTGAGAGCCAGAAAGTCAGTAATTACCTAGATCACGGGAGTGCAAAACAAAATTTTCTCATTAAGAGAAAATCAGTGTACAGAATTAGGGAGGCAAGAGTGCCTTGCCCTGATGGGTCTCATGAAAAACGCAGGCAAGCTATGGGGAGGACAGCAGAAGAGGCCACCGTGCTCCTCCATCAGCACGCTCCGTTCACCACGACCGTGATGAGGTGCCTGCTCTGTCCTCCTTCCTGGGCAGCAGACACCAAAGACACAGCAGCAGGTGAACGCGCTTGTTCCTCAGACACTGTGAGGACCTTGCCAGAGGTACCTGGAAACAAAAAAGGTGATTTCAAATGAAAGCAGGAAAAGCTGAGGCCCACCTATGCTCGAGATTGTCCCTGAGCAGCAAGGGAAAGCCTGAACATTAAGCAGGCTTCGTTCACATGGCGCCTGACAAGGCCCGTTGGCAGCCTCCTGAGCAGAGCACGCAGGGCTCGGGGAGAAGACCGAGTGCGACTCCACTTCTGCCGCCACCTTCAGTCACGGTAGGCACAGCACAGCTGCTGCGTAGTCCGCTAATAACGGGCAGCACAAATACTTTGCCAGAAGAGCTTCCGATTTATCACTCCCTTTTCGTTGGGGTTTTATTTTTGTAATTCTCATAAATATTAATTTTTGATCATATGTTAAAGTAGTTATCCTTTTCTGTGACAGAATATTCTACCTGGTGTTGTACAAATCCGTAGTGCATTTTCCCTGCTATTGACACTCTTTGGCACCCAAACTTGTTTATCTCTGCACATACTGCTGAGGTCAAGTCCTTACTTTTTAATTATCTCAACGAGCTCGTGCTTTTTTAGTTTGTCTAAAGCCAGATCCCAAGGAGCCGGTGAGACATGTTATAGTTTGTGTCTAGTTATCCCCCAAAGCCTCATGCGGTTGTGAGTGGCTTCTAGAGTTTGTGATTAATTCGTGATGCAATGCTGGGATCATGGGTGTCACTGCTACACCATCCCTGGGGTGGAGAGCCTGCATGCAACATAGAGAAGGGAGAGAGGCTTGCTTGCTGCCAAGCTGATGTTCCTCCCTTTGCTCTTTGCTATTTTCTGCCCCCACAAACTGCTGCCCTCTCTCATGTGCCACTCCATGCTGGAGCCGCTGAATACAGACTGATACTTCCACTGACTGTGGGTAAATAGACTTCTCCTTCCTTAATTTGGGGTGTTGGGAATTTGGTCCCAGCAAGAGAAAGGTAACTGAATCACAGGAGAAAAAAATAGGATAAGCATTTCTGGTCTAAGTTAATGTGACTGGAACATGTGTTAGAGTCTGGCTGTCCTTTTCCCATTTTTAGCCATACAGAGTCATTAGCTGTAGGAGGCAATCTTAGGGGGACAGAGCATTTTAAAGATTCTCAAAGGATGAAGTATGACTAGATGTCCAAGAGAAAAATAAAATAGCATAGCAAGTAAAATGTAGAGCTTATTGACACATTTTAGCAAGCTGTAATTCAAAGTGCTGAGGATCTTAGAATACAGCCCTAAAAGAGGAAAGGTAAACTGTCTGATTTTCATCCCATTGTGTTCAATAAATCATGCAGTTCTATGTGCACCTGTGTTTGCAGCAGTGTAATTGTTAATAGGCAAATCTCAGAAACAACACAAATGCCCATCAAATGAGGAATGGATACAAAAGATGTGGATTTTTATACAATGGGGTACAACTCAGCTATAAAGAAGGATAAACGGGAGACTTTTATATGTAAATGGAGGTAACTTGAGACCATATTCATAAGTGAAATAAACCTGACCCATATGTGCAAATATCATATTGTTTCACTACTTTGAGAAACTGAATAAATAAGATCCAAAATGAATAACAGATATTGTGAATTGGGGCAAAAAGTTCAAAAGAAAAGACAAACTATGAAAAGACAAAAAGTGAATAGGAAAAAGAAAAAATATATACAAGACAGTTAAGATCGTTCTATCGCTAGTTTCTCTTAGGTTATTGAAAAGAATGGTTTCTGTTAATATTTGAATAATATATCATGCCTATAACTTGTACTCTGAATAATTACTACAAAGACACCAATACTCAATGTATTGATTATTGTAACTCTCCTAACCAATTTTGAAACTCTGTATCATTGTCATTTTTACTTTTTTCTCCTTAAAATAGAAAAAGAAGTTTAACCACTTACTATGAGTTGTCATTAGTCATCAAATCTAATTTATCATATGCAATATAGTTTCTCCTGTATATGCTATATGTAGAAAAATATAGTTGAGTATTGAAGTATGAATTTATAACAACACTCTATTTTAAAGCAAAGTTGTAATACAATAAAGTACTATAATTTACGTGTTTTTCAAAATCTTCATTTTGGAACATTTATGAAATAACTGCTTCAACAATAAGTCATCAAATTTCATGAGCAAATGAATAATAATGAACCATATCCATTCATTCATAGATAGATAGATAGATAGATAGATAGATAGATAGATAGATAGATAGATAGATACTGGGAATGACTTCATGCTTTCCAGGCAGGCTTTGTGCCAAGTTTTGGACAGACTAAAACATTCTACACTTACTAAGAGAGGTATAATAACCAAAAAGGTTGAGATCACTTACCTGCTAGCAGAAATTAAATCAGTAAATGTACTTTGAGCACCACCTATGAACTAAGCATTATGTAGTTACTATAAGCAGGCAGTCTCACTGAATAAATAGACATTTAAACAACTAACTAAAATCCAAGACAGAATTCTAGAAGAACCTGCTTTAGGCACAATGAAACACATGTCAAACACATTATGAAAAACAAAAAAAAAGTTACAGATGTAAGAGAGGACGTGAAAAATTAGAAGCTATAATATTATCGGAATGATAAACTAGTGTAACCACTGTATAAAACACCATAGAGTTTTTTTCCAAAAAACGATACATGGGCAGACCACTTAACCCAGGAATAATCTTGTTTTACATATATATTTGTGGTGGGCTGCTAACTTGTGGTCAACTTGTAACACACACCTGAACTGAACTATTGTGGTGCTGGGTGTGGAACGCCCACCTGAGGATTGTTGCCAGCAGCATAAGAGTCAAAACCGGAGAAGCCGTTGAGAAGCTGTTAGGGAAGTGGAGAAGCTATTGGAAAGCTGTTAAGGATCTGCTGGCTCTCTTGGGCTATTGTTCCGAGAGACCTTGTCATGCTGGCTTTCCTGATGAACTTTGCTGTTCTCCTCGGAGGTGCTCAGGACCTTCACGTTGCTGAAGATGGCTGCGGTTCCCTTTGGGAGAGCTCTGATCCTCACTTCACCATGAGCATTGCTTCCAAGGTCCAGAGAGAAAGATGGTGCACCATTCAGTCTCCTGGAGAAGCTTGTTACATTGGCTTTCCTAAAAGAACTTAGTTTCCCTCATCATCAGAGGTCTTGGGACCTCGCTGTTACTGAGGATGGCTGTGGTACTTTTCCAGGAGCATTGCTTCCTGGCTCCAGTTCACATCCCTCAGTCTGCTGGCACAGACTTTCTAGCTTCCACCACTGACCGGTGGGCCTTCCCAGTGCAGATCTGTGAGACAGGCCTGCATGAGACATTGTCATGGGCCTAAGCCTCCAGTTGAACTTCTGGGAGGTATTGTTATGGGTTCTAAGTCTTCAGCTGGACTCATATAGGACATTAGTGTGGAATCTAGACTGTCAGCTGGAGTCCTTTGTCTTTAGTGTGTGGACAGATTTTCTGCAGTCTTTGTATATGATTCTTTGGATGATTCATTATAAAAGTAATCTTATAAAATGTATGTCTTGTATTATATTGTTCCTTTGCAAAACTACAACAATATCTAGAAACTAAAAACAAAGTCATAAACAGATTATTACACATCATGTAGTTTTGGAGTATTATTCACAATAAGTAAGATGTGAGCATCAGGAGAAAGGGCAGCTTAAGTGCCTGCCTGGCAAGCTCAAGGTCCTGAGTTCAATCACTGATACTAAATAAATAAATAAATGTGAAAGCAACTTATATGTGCAGCTGTGAGTGAATGGATAAAGAAAATCCAGTGTGGGTTTCCAAGTGAATGTTATCGAGCCCTTGGAGAAAAATTCTGCTTCACTGCAACATAGAGAACCTTGAGGAGATTATGCTAAATGAAATCAGCCAATCAGATAAAGGTAAATACTGCATGACTCCTTGAATTTGAGGCACTAAAGTAGTCTAACTCAGAAAAACATAAAATAGGTAATTGACAAAGGTTGGAGGAGAGGGAAATAGGGAGCTACTCACTGTGGCTATAGTTTCAGTCTTGCAAGATGAAGAAGTTCTAAAGATAAATTTCACAACATTTGCATATGTCAACAAAACCACATCATACACTTGAAAGTTAAATGAAGGCAGATTTATGTGATGTGATTTTATGACAATAAAAAAATCCTTTAAAAGGATAGGATTACTGCTCTAATAACAGAATGCAATGCTAATTCTATTTCAGAGAATGATAGCTTCACAGGAGTGGTAGCATTTGACCTGAGTTTTGAGTAGTGTGTAAAAGCTTCCTGTACAACAGGAAAAGCATGAAGAAAAACATAATATGAGAGAAAGTTCATAGGTTGTATAAGAATTAAGTAATCTGGGTCATCGGGATGATATGTCTGGAGGTGTCCATGTTGACTCAGATCATTTATCAAACAAGTTCCCTTAAAAGACAATGGCATGTTTCCTAGTACATGTGACAATTTATGGCTATTTTATCAGCATACAATTGTTCTTTTATGTCTTCATTGTAAAAATCCTGCACACTATAGTCTAGCACCTCTTCTAGGAAGTCTGAAGAAAATAAAAATTGTGATTCCAATTAATCTCTCCCTTTTTGTATTTAAAGGTTAAACAGCTCTTTAGATGACTTGACGTGAGAAAAAGCAACTCAAAAGGCATAGATTTTGAAAATACTCTGAGAAAAAAGAACACAGAAAGTTCATTCTTTAGTTTGTGTTTCTGATACATAGGATATGTTTTAGTGTTGTCAACATTATTTATTCTTAGATGATTATCAACATTAAAGGCCAACCTGTAAGGGTCGAGTCGCCGTGAAGGAAGACCCCAAGAGTCAGTCTCTCATGCAAGTCACAAAGGGGAAGTTTTATTATCTACGTGCACACTGGGCAATCTGAACACGCAGGAACAGAGCACGCCCCTGCACAATTGGGTTAGGATGATAAAGGCAAAAACCTCAAAATGGGGAGGGAGTAAGCAAGGTTACAGAAGCAGATCGCATTGGTTAGTTTAGGTTGGCCTTTAAAATAATTGCTGGGTTTAAGAATATAGAACTTTTTAAGGAAACTAAGAGGGGTAGGCCAAAGGGCAACTATTAGCTAACTCCGTGGTTTTAGCTGCATTCCGAGAACAGGTGGGTTTACTTGTGTAAAGTGACCTATTTTACAAGAGTGTCCCCAGGCCGGAGATTAAATGTTTTTCCAAGCTAGGCCTGAGGTTTATGGCCCCACCTGAGGTTTTTATGTCCTCTTTGTTTTAGGAACAGGGATTACAGGCCCTAGTGGGGCAAAGGTTCACAGCATTAGTTCATTAGGCAGTAATTTAGCTGACATGGTTAGCTGATGTCCTAAGGCGGCGCATACAGAACAGAATGGTGACGTAACCTCATGCATGTCCTTAGAAATTATTTGGGCTTTACATACCAATTCTTATTTATGTTGAATTTGACAATAATTTTGAGAATAGAAATTTAAAATAAGTGAGAATTGAGTGCAAAGAAATGAATTTAGATCTGGACACCTATGAGAAACCTATGAGATATTAGCTAAAAATGTTGTTTAATCAATTAGGAGTTTTGGGACAGAAAACGATAACTACAGTGCCACATCCAGAGTAACTCTCAAAATTTTAGGGGTGAAGGAGGGTGGAGCAGGAAAAAATAGAAAACAAATAGCTGAGGTTGTGGGCAGCCTTTTTCTCTGGAGAAAAGGGACTGCTTGAGGACTGCAGAGCGTTTATTTATACACTTGAGGTTCCTCACAGGAACCTTATTGCTGTGATTGCCTCAGGGTCTCTGTGTTCTCTGAACTGGAGCAGCTGCTCACCTGATTCACGTGGAGTGGTCCAAGTGAGAGCCCTCTCCAGCTTCAGCTGCTCCTCATAGGCTAGGAGGCATCAAACAAAGAGTGATAAATTACAAGAGTTGATGACATCAACTAAGGCAAATGAGAACATAACTATACGAAAATCTCAGGCAACAGCAATGAGGTACACATAGATGAATCGCAGAAAATAAGAGGGTAACAGTGAATCAAGAATGAGAAATGCTATGGAGGGAAGGACCAGTATATTAGCTGAAGGAAAATTTGCTACAGTGGTCAAGTAGGAGGAAAACCAAACCATGACCAAAATGCACCAGAGGTATGGTTAAATTGCTACACAAGTCTGAGCAAAATAGTGAGAGCACACACAAGTATATGCCTTCAGAAATATGATGACACAACTGCCTAAAATCTCTCCCAGAAAAAAAACTGTAAAAATACCTAGTTATGTTTTAACTTTCTTGATTTGCATTGCCAAACTCAGCAAAAAAGTAAGTGAAATACCCAAGTGCCAAACAAGATTCCCCCAGGTCCCCATGTAATGGTGTTATCAGAAGCTCTGAGTAAGGGCTTACAGTTAATCTGGTATTTTAGAATTTTACACACACAAGGAGTGGTTTGTGTGACACAGAGATTTGCAGATGCACTTCCAAATGCAAGGCTTTCAAATTCTTGCATGTTCAGCTGTAGAGTCAACTAGGAAAAATTCTTGCACTCGCAAAGGAGGAAGGACATGTTCTGTTCCCCCCTCCTTAGCTCTAAGTGGGTAAAAATATAAGAAAATTCTTTTTTGTTATTGTAAACAACAGACCTATTTAGGTGTGTGCCCCTAAGAACTTCAAAGCCAAGAAACTAACATAGAAAGTTTTCATTCTTTGATACATTTAGGGATCCTGAAATAAATAAATACATTCCAAGGACTTCATAACATGCACCATAAGATTCATGTCTCCACCTCCAGCACACACACACAACTAAAGATGGCTCAGTGGAATAAGTGCTTCATTGGCGAGCACAAGGGCCTGAGTTCAATCCCTTGTTCTGCCAAAACTAATAATAAATTGAAGGAAATGGCTCATAATATGTAAGGAATATCAGGCATAAATCCAAGGGATTAGAACACTGAAAATCTAAGATCGTAGAAATGAAAAAAATCAAAATATCTTTATTTTTAATTAATTATTTATTTGGTATAGAGTCTTGCTATGCAGCTCAGATACAGGACTGGGGATCAAACTCAGGTCCTTGCATTCACCAGAAATAATAACTTCTTAAGCTATATTGATAATTCTTATGAACACAAAAGTTGCTCAAAGAAATTTCTTTGAACACAGACAGAGAGAGAGAGAGAGACAGAGAGAGAGAGAGACAGAGAGAGAGAGACAGAGAGAGAGAGAGAGAGAGAGAGAGAGAGATACAAATATAGATATAATCAGGACTGTGCTTAATTTTAAGTATGTAAACTTCTTAATAACTCCACAATGAGGGCCAGGGAGAGACCTCAGTAGAACAAGTGCTTGCCTAGCAAGCATAGAGTCATGAGTTCAAGCCCCAGTACCACAAACAAAAAAATCTCTACAATGTAGATTTTCCCTGAGGAGTCTAAGGGAATAAATTCTATGACCTCTCTCTCTTCCTTCCCTCAGAACTCTTCCCAGTCACCACAAACAGGTGGACCAAGATTCCTGTTGACTTAAAACAAACAAACAACAACAACAAAAATCCAGCTAGTGTTGAGAGAAAAAAGAATAAGAACATAGGTAACTCACACCTCGGCTTACATGGAGTTGAGTGCAAATTAAAACTGAGTCCTAGTTTCAGTCCTCTCACCAAGCAATCTTTTGATTAATTAGCTTTTTATACAAGTTGTTTGCAGAAAGAGACAGTACTGTTGATGCCAGCATAGATATCGAGGTTCACTTGGCATTTTATATTCTCATTCAGACATTAATAAGAGCATTCTGGAGTTATTAAAAATGGAAACTTTATGATCTGTTGTTTCTTTTTTAGTGAACAATCTCAGTTCTAACACCAAAAACGATAAGAAGTGGCTGTGATATAAGCAAAAGTAAAGACTTAGAGAACATTTTAATTAGTTGTAAATATTTGAAAAAGTAGAATATATAACAATACCCAGGCAAATTTGTTGGCAGTAATAAGTTGAGGCACAGTAGTTTCTCTTTGACTTAATAAAGCATGCTTCACTCCCTTTCCAGAATACCTCATTGCCTTCCCAACATGCTTTGCTCCAGTAAGTTAACTACCTTATTCCTAACATTTGATATGATTTCTGTTGCAATCCTGAAATTCATTTCAGAAGATCTACAACTTCAAAGGGCCTTACAGTCATCCTTGTATCTCCAATTCCTCTACTCCTACAGGTAGTACATAAAATTAATAGGAACTTGACAGTTTCCTTAAATTAAATTATAACTCCAAAAATTTTAACCAAAGTATTGATCTCCTTTTAATCCACTTTTTCACTTTATTCATTCTCTACTTCTGTTTCCTAAAATTTTCTTTCTAATAAAAGCAGTCATAATAAGTACAAGCTACTGGATTTGGGGTTTTTTAATTCTTTATGTTGTAGTCTTATTTTCTTTTTCTCCTTTAATCATTTCCATTTTATTGCAATCCCTTCCCCTAGTGTTTCAAGCCTTCCTGATCTGTTTCCTATTTAATTTCTAGCTACATGGCATTCCATCCTTTCTTTGTTGCTTTCTCCTATCCTGAAGAGCCTGAGACCATCTCTGGGAGTATTAAACTAACTTGATAGAGTAAATAACACGTAAAACCCCTTAATTATGTGCTAGCAGTTTGGATATATTTGCCCCTACTAGGAAGTCTTCCCTTATTATTGTTAGTTTTTCTCATCTTTTGTTGCTGTGACAAAAATATCTGAAAATGTCTTCTTAAAAGGAAAAAGATCTATTTTGGCTCACATTTCAGCACTTTCAATACATGGTTGGCTGCTGGCACTGGTGTGGGCCTGAAATAAGCCAGAGCACCATGCCAGAGAGCATGAAGTGCTAATGTTGATCCCTTCATGGTAACGGGAGGCGGAAGGAAATGGAAAGCCCCAGGGAAGAAGAGTCCAGGAGCCAGATTCAGTCTCCAAGATCAGACCCCCGGGGCCGACCTCCTTCCACTCTTCCACTCGTGTGCCTCCTCCTACAATTACATAATCACCCAACAATAGCACCTGATAATGATCTCAACTGTGGAGCACACCACATAGCTAATCACCTTCCCAAAGTCCCACCTCTGAACAAATGAGACTTTTGAGGGACGTTTTGTGTCAAATTTTAACACTCCTCTATTCCAAATTCCTTAGTAATGCTTAACATAGCTCATAGTGACTCCCAGTACGTCCCTACATCCCATACCCATAAGGCTGAGCTTGCACACATGCAAACACACTGTGTAATTATCTCCTATATATAATGTGGAAGCTTCTGGATTCTTCAATAAGCAACCAGACTGTAGCAAGCAGACAAGCCAGTAGAGTGGCTGATTTCATCAATATCAATTTGCACAACTGGGATATGAAGCTGCATAGCTCTTCCTTCCCTGTTTTACTAGGTGATAGCAGCAAGTTCTGAACCTGTCACCTACTTATTCTTCATTTTATCTTCTTTCGATTTCCTGCACTTCACAATCTCACCTCAAAGGCAAAATTTATAATTTTTGTATTTTTAAAATGTCAACATCCTTAGCTTATACACAAAAAATACATTTTCATCTTTTCTAATAAATACTATGAAACAGGTCCCCTGTCCTCATTTTCATTATTACTGTTATTATTGTTATCATTAGTTAGTGTTTAGGGCGTATAATATTTACATTTATTGTGAATATTTGTTACACATACATGACATTTTAAAGGGGATCTAGACAGGAAAAGGGTTGTGGAAAGGAGGGAAAGGGAAATAAAGAATGGAGGTATGTTTGTGCGTGTATGTACTCCCAAAGATGAATGTAACCTTCATGGATTGCAAACATGTACTAATAAAACTGAAATACACTCCGAACCATTATCACAAGTGCTATTTTTATAGGAAATGTAACACAAAATGTAATTACAGTTTTTTCAGGCAACAGGTGTTTCTTCTAACGCACATATTTTGGATGATTTACTAGAAGTCTTCTTATGATAGAGCTGAACTTCCTGAAATACACTGTGGTTTCAATCTCTCACAGACTTTGCTTTTCATCGTGTCTTCTATCCAAGCTTTCCTCTCCTCAGTGCATGTACAAAAATGCAAGCAGTCTTTATTACTTAAGTTTTTTGAACTTCCATTATAAGGGATATCAGCCTAATGAATCAGGACTGATAATGTTCCTGTTCCATTCAAGGAACATCAGCCAGTAGGAAATAAACCTCTATCTATTGCTGTGTTAGAAATTAGAGTGCCTTGCTGGTCACTCCATAATCACCTAGGGAAAGCCTTGAAATTGTACAACACTGTACAGTTGTACCTTATATTTAGCTGAGAGACGCACATATCTCCCCACCAAAAGAAAAAAAGAAAAAAACAACTAAACACATGTATATAGCTAGTGAAGGCACAAGTAAGAGTTCAAGCTTAATTTAACCACAATTGACCAAATTTAGCACAAAGTAGGACCAACCCCAAACAAGCTAGCCCTTTAGAATTTAAATTCACAGTGGAATCTGAGCACCAAAATTGTAAGAGCTCGCTAATCAAAATGCACCAGTGTACAGGGAATAGAAGAATCTTCACAAAATCCAAGAATTAAATGACAAGCCCTTAATTCACTGAATGAATAATGAGCAATTTCATCAAATTACCTGCCTCTTGAAAGCTTATCTCAGTTTCCAGAATGGCAGGCTGTTCTGCTATGGCTTTATCTTCCTAAGAAGCCATTTTTATCATGTCAACTGTTTGAGCCATCATAATGGTCCCTTGATGTTTGTAGCAGTTGGTGGATACAAATACCATTCAGCATCCAAGGCCTTCCACAAATGAAATCAAATCTACACCACATTCTCCTCCCTCTCTTTTCCTTACCCCTCTAATATATAGAGCCACGGCATGGGCCACATGGTTTTCCCATAGGCTTTCCCATCCAGCAGGGCTCATCCAGGTATCTGTCTGATATTTCCCCTCCTAGCCACAGCATTCTATCAATCTCTCCCTGCTTTAATTGACAGATGAATTTCAAGTCACAGCAAATTAGCACAGAAGAAAACTCAGCGTTCTTCTGGTGTGCTCAGTGACCATTTAAATTATTTTTTAAGTATCATTTTGCCTTTGTGGTGATCTTCAAATAAAATTATATGTGAAAGCCCTGTTCTCTGAGAAGCATGTAGTCACTCTGATCAAAGTAGAGAGCTATTGCATGTGACACCCCACACACTCACCTTAACAAAGCACAGTTAGGAGGTATGATCTGTTCAAATCTTCCTATTTAATAAAGAAATAAGACTCACAGAGATTGAGAACTTACTCACAGCCATTTATTTAGTTCAGGCTGAAAGAGAAACTTTCTAGATAGAGGTTCTGACTGAGTAGACTGCTCTGACTACACATGAAGCTCTGAATATGATGATGGCTTCTACATTAAGCCATGAATTCAGGAGGTTGGTTGACTGTGGGTTACCTATAAGCCCTCATTGCTCAACAGACATAGAGATGGTCCTCAACTTTTAATGGTGTCACAGTTTTTGTGCAAAGCTATATTCGCTCAGTAGAAATTGCATTTTGAATTTTGATCATTGCCCAAGATGATATGTGACACAATACTCTTTCATGATGTTGTGGAGAAGCAACAGACCTCAACCTCCAGCCAACCTTGATGAAGTGAGGGAAAACCATCCGTGCTCTATCACTCCCTGTGCTGCTGAGTGGGAATGTTAGTACTTAGCTGTATTCACTGCATTTTGGACACAAAATATCTGCAACAAAACCCACTGAGCACTTGTGGTATCTCAAGAACTGTCTTAGGCACTGGGTGTTTAGAAGTAGATAATACAGCATGATTCCTTTCCACATTAAGTATATCCTCTGCTCGATATTAACAAAAAGAAGAAATAAACATACTATTAAAAATTGTGAGGGTCAGCCAGATAGCTCAGCAGATTAAGCAAAATGCAACAGCTGGGGTTCAATCCCTGGCATGCCGTGGTGGCCCCACACCTGGGGCATGCTGGGACAGCAATTGAGACTGGGCGTGGTGGTGCGCACCTGTAATCCCAGCACCTGGGAAGCTGAAAACTAGAGAATCACTAGGAATCCAATCTACATAGTGAGACATTGTAGACCCTGCACTAAATAAAATAAATAAATACATAAATATTTATGCACACTGATCCAGATGGAGTCCAGTTATAGGAATGCACCTATAATCCCAGCTTTTGGGAGGCTGAAAACAGGAGAATCACTATGAGTTCGATCTATAGTAAGACCTTGTAGACCCTTTTGACCCTATCCTAAATACATTTTTTTTAAAATTGTGGCTACCCAGAATATATTAAAATGTGTGCCTTTTTCAAAAATTGAACATAACTTTACTAGCAGCATTATAATCTCCAAAAAGGCAAAAATAACCCAGATATCAACCCATCCATGAATAAACAAATATTTTCTACTCTTACAGAAGAATGTTATTTAAGAACTAAAAAGGAATGAACTATTGACATGTGGTACATCATGGATGATTCTGAGAACATTATGCTAAGTGTAAAAAGGTAGATGTATAATTCTATTTAAATGAAATGTATAGAAGAGGCAAAACCATAGAGATGGGAAGTAGATTAGATGTGGGTAAATGAAGAGATGACTTCTCATGGACACAGGGGCTCTATGTGAGATGATAAAATGATTTTGGAATTATTGGCTATGGTGGGCTGCCTTTAGGTATATATTAATAGCCACCAAGCTATACACTTTAAAAGATCAAATTCATCACGTATGAATTATATACAATTAGAAAAAGGAAAATTGCAATCAGAACTCAGAGATATAAATAAAGAAAAAAAAGTTAGAGTAGATTCCACCCAGGCCCAATGTGTGAGTGGAACTTCATTGATCAGATAGTTGTGATGTGGAACCCTGGGACAGAGGTCCCTCGAGAGGGGTTAAAGGCAAGACCCAGCCAGTTGATCCAGGAGCAGAACATCTTGCCAGAGTGGCACAGCAGGTTCACCTCCAAGGGCTGCAGCAGAAAGAAGTGGAGCACAGAAGCCAGACCCAAGCCACACCCACCTGGTTGAGTTTGAACTTCACAGATCTGGACATGGTGCTAAGGTAATAACTCTAGTAAAGGTCAAAAGACAGTGCTATATAAAATGACAAAGAGATGGAGAAAAATGAATTCTCAGGCCCCGGGCCCACCCAGAACAAATGCAGGAGACAATAGCACAGAAGAAATTGGAAAGCACACAACTGAAATCTCTGAAATAATAGCGTTGGAAGTAAAGCAACAACTTCAGAAAGATATAGAGGAAATCAGATCAGAAATAATTTCTGAAGTACAAATAAAGAAATGATATCTACAATGAAAAAAATGTGAAGTGCTTCTAAAGAAGACACATAAAAAATAGAGAACAGAAAAATGATGATATCCTTGAATAAGCAATATAGGAAAGAAATAGAATGCATGAACCAGATTCAAAGTTCTATACAGGAAATTAAAACTTCACTCACAAGCTGGCAAAACCATTTGAATGAAAGTGAAAATAGACTTTCAGACCTTAAAGACATTATTGTGGATAGTGTAAAGGTAAGAAAAGATCTCCTAAAATCAAAAAGGATGCATAAAAAAATTTGACATGTGCAAGACAGTGCAAAGATGAACACTGTAAGACTAATAGGCATCAATGAAGGATCAATACAAATGATATAAAAAGAATATGGGCAGATGTAATAGCAGAAAACTTCCCAATCACGGAGAAAAAATCTGACATTCAGGTAACCACAGCATATAGAACTCCAAATAACATCAACTCAATTAAAACCACTCCCAGACAAATAATAATCAAGATCTCAGAAACTCAGCACTAGAGCAGTATACTAAAAGCTACTAGAGAAAAATATAAGAAACAGATCACATTTAAAAGGCAACCCCTCAGAATAATTGCAGACTTCTCTTCACAAACCATCAAGTCAAGAAGAGCATGGAACAAAGTACTACAAGTCTTACAAGAAAACAAATTTCAACCCAGACTGAAATACCCTGAAAAACTCTTTCAAGTTTAATGGAGAAGTGAAATATTTCCATAGCAAAGAACAACTAAAGAATTTCATGACAACAGTCAAGCCTACACAGACTACTAAAGGATATTCTAGAGAGATATCAAAAGGACCACAACTCCATGAATGAGAATGGAAAGAACCTACCAAATAGGGCAAACAATTAAGCACAGGAGAAAAAGAGGTATACAGTAGTAGTCTTTGCATTATTGTCTTGTGTACAGCAGCAAAATATTTCCATCAGCACCCTCTACAAATGGACTTCTCTTGCATCCTATGGGTCATGTTTCTGTCCAGTTCTGCAGGGTGGATATCAAGGAAATAGCAATAGCTCAGTCCCATAAGTGATACCTGGCCACCAGAAAGCACCATGGACACTGTCCAAGTCCATAATGTACTAGAACTTTGTGCAATATCCTATCCCCAAACTGTTAGAAGTGCTGGTCATATATTTGCCATTTTAATATTTTATGCTTTGTTCTTAGTAATTCTTTGCTATCATGAAAACTTTTTCTTAGTTGATATTTTTGTATATATTAACCTATTCAAATACTATGTGAGTACTCTGAAATAATATATTTTTTCCTAGTATCAGAAACTTCAAAAAGTATGTTTCCACTTTCCATTGACTTTAAATTACTTCTTCCTTGTCTTTTATACATACACATATAAAAATATGTATATAGCCTGACATAAAATTGATAGTTTTGTGGAAATCTTCAATGACCTTTCAAGTGAGTTCATCTAATATATTTTATATAGTCCTGTATAACTACCATTTGAGAGCTCTTTATTCTTTATCCAGGACCATACAGCAACTTCTCTTGCCTTCCAGATTATGGTCTTTGTTATTTTCTATATGCTACATCTGGAGGTATTAGAATATTTCAAGTTTGTATAACTGGAAAATATTTTACTTTTAGTTTTCAAAGGTATGTTTACTAAGTATAAAATTCAAAGAGGGCAGATCTTTTTTTTTTTTTTTTTT
>PVKA01008840.1:0-71235 GCA_004027165.1 Ctenomys sociabilis
GCACTTATTCTACTGAGCCATCTCCCTGGCCACATAATACCTTAATGGTCACAGTCACACATTGAGGCACACAATAGCACTAATGTATATCCAGGTGTGAATAGAAGCATAAACCAAAGAATTCCTGCAAACAAAACCTATTATATATGGGTGGCCTTCATGTTGAAAAGATGATCTATTGCCTACATATAACTGAAACCCCAAAGCCTCCAGCTCTGTCATATTAGGAGAGCTCTGATTCTATAAACAGAGAGGGAAAAAGATGAGAGAACACACACAGATACACACCACACACACACACACACACACACACACACACCTTCTACATCACAAAGGAACTGTGATCAGAAAGAACCAAGTGACAGCCTGGTCCCAGCCTTGCAACTTTCCAGCTCCATAGTGTTGGGCCAACTTTTAAGATTCACTAAAGCACCTCTGTCTCTGTCTCTGTCTCTATTTGTCTGTCTGTCTGTCTGTCTGTCTGTCTCTGTCTCTCTCTCTCTCTCTCTCTCTCTCTCTCTCTCACACACACACACACACACACACATACACACATAATGTTTCTAGGGGTCAGAGTAGCTAAGAACACATATCCAATACCTAAGTCATTTGATCGCTACACAGTGGGCAGTTCACAAAACGTTCATTCTAGCCCACACAGACAACCTCAGCAGCTTCCCCAACCTGCCCTTTCTTTGGCTGCTCATTTCGGATTCCTTTAAATTCATTGAAAATGAGAAGATTGGTCATTAGCTTGGACAGTGTCAGAATCACCAAGTAGGATCTGAGGAAACAACCCATGAATCCACAGCATTGTTCCCTGACCACCTACCAGAGCACCTAAAAGGTCCTCTCCCCAGCCCCAGGCATGGCTCCTGCCTCACCTGGGAGGTTTGCTCCTCCCTCTGTTTCCTGTCTCCCTCTTTCATTTGTCCATCCTCATGCATCCAACTTCCCATCATTTACTTCCCGGTAGGCCCAAGTCTAGATGTCATTCAAAATACATTTGCTCAGTGACATCTCTGTAAGGTAAGAGAAGGCTAGAGGCAGATCTTGAGCTAAGTAGGATGACAGCTGGGGAGGAGACCACAAACTGAAGGCCTGTGAGTCCCACTATCACTGTCTAAGTAATAAAAACCTCTCCAACTGTCCCAGTAGCACAGCCACTTCTGACCACCCACCACGGGATCAGAACATTAAGGGCATGGCAGCACACACAGCCACCTCTCTCCCCAGCCCAGACAAACAAATGCAGAGATAGTCACTAGTGAACAATCCACAAGAAGAATCACTGGCTACAAGGAACTAAACAGCATCCCTTCCCACATGGAAATGCTGTACCACCAGTATCAACCCTGGAGTGGGACGGCTTTGTTTTAGTAGGGGATCTATTTACCATACAAATAGGACCCCTGGCGTTGGCCCAGGTATCTCAGGTTCTCAGGAACACAAACTCTTCTTCTGAATGTCACTCAGAAATCCACTCTCAGAGGGCCGGCCAGATAGCTCAGTGGATTAAAGCACCTGCTTAGGCAGAAGCAGTGGCCACAGCCCAGTTCAATCTCCAGTGTGTAGTGCCAGCCCCACCCCTGGGCATGTTGAGAGGGCAACTGAGACTGAGTGTGGTGGTACCCCATCTGTAAATCCAGCTCAAGGGAGGCTGAACACAGACAGATCACAATAAGTCTGATCTATGTAGTGAGACCCTGTAGGCCCTTACTAAAATACAAAGAAAAAAAAGAAAGAACAAAGAAATCCACTCTCAGTCAAGACTCGTGTAGCTACGCTACAAAAATAGCCAGAGGAGCAGCTGTATTTCTCATCTCAGCTCTGGAAGACTCTTAACCATTTCCAGAGAGTTTATCCATTCCTCAACAAACAGAAAAATGCCGCCACCCAGATTTGTGATAGCTCAAATGTCTCTAAAGGCGATTTCCAAGACAGTTTGACCAACGATAGTGTCCCCGGAACCATGACCGTGCAAGGGATGCACATTAAAATAGCTCTGCACCTCCAGGTACGAGTTCTGGAGTGTTTGCTTTGAAGAATTCATTTCATGATTTGTCACAGTTCCCATTAAACAAAGCCCCATTGAATTCATATAACTGTTCCCTGGATGCAGACTCAGAAGCACAGTCCTGACAAACGAACATGGGGGTGTCTGACGACTAGGTGCCTGTCTGAGTCTCCGTAAGTGCCCTTCCCATTTCACAGGAGGAGTTGCTTCCTCAGATCCTACTTGGTGATTCTGACACCGTCCAAGCTAATGACTGTTTCCCAGTCACTAGCCATGGCCCAAGTGTTCTGAAGCGCATGTGTGACACAGCTCCTATCTCAAGAGCTTCCTGTTCAGGAAGCATCTGCTAGCACAGAGGCAGCATGCTAGTGGGAAAAATACAGACCCAAATTAAGATTCTGTCTCCACCACTGCCTATAACTTTGGGAGATTCCTTTCTCCCAGTCCTCAATCATTTCATCTAAGAAAATGGACATTCTAATATCCACCTGTTCAAAATGATTGCAAAGAATATGCAACACCCAAGCATAGGAAGCAAAGTTGTTTTGAATCCATCTACATCCTGGTTATTGGATGTACTAGTACTAGTAGGATGCCCTACTAGGAAATAGACATTTTATTTTGAATTCCAGTCCAAAGTCTGGCACCCAGAATATGGTCACAGTCACTAATTCTTCTTTCTTCTGAAAAGCAGCCCCACTTGTGTATCTGAGCCCTTTCCATCTCTGACCCCACCTCCTTCCTTCTTCTCTGTGATTCTTATGCAGCCATCCTACCTTCCATGGAGTTTTTCAAAGAAAGCATCCCCTAAAAATTAACCATGTCCACATCTGTGAATTAACCCTCATCTGTAGCAAGCCAGTCTCAGGCCACTGGCAGCTCCGTACCATCCTTCTCACACCCACTCTGTCCCCACTGCTCTGTGAGGGTGTTCAGTGAATCATATTTTTCATGGCCTAGGGCCCCCTCCAGACCAGAGCCAGCCCTCAGCTCCAAGCGGAGAGCAGTGCCCAGTGAACGGCAATGGTAAGGACTTCCAGCAGGACTGTGGTCTCCTATGGAGAGTGGGGAAAGGAGGCCCCGAATCTTGAGGCCTGAATCAATCATCTAGAGAAGGACGATGATGATTTCTGGGGAAAGTGTAAGGAGCACGTGCTGGAGAGCTGGTGCTGGGAGCAGGGGCAGGAAAGGGGCCAAAACTCCAGGAGAGAAGGCAGGGACAGTGTGCACCAAGAGTTAGCAAAATAACCCAACCACTGCCTATTCTTATAAACAGTTCTACTGTAACACCGTCACGCTCATTCGTTTATGATCTGTGTCACTACTCTCTCACTCTAGGGTTGAATGGTTATGATAGATATGGCACAGCCCACAAAGCTTAAAATATTTACCATCTTTCTCATAGAAGAAATTTGCCAATCCTTTGTTGAGACACTGTCAGGACCAGGGAAGCTGCTAAAATCTGCTAAGAGAGCCAGGCACCTCCTACTAAGATGGACATCCCACATCAGTAAGAAGGTGCCACTACTAATTATTGCCGTCACAGAACCTCTGGTTGGCTTCCCAGTGCAAGTGTCTTTAGGGCACCTGCAGCTTGCGGAGGGAGAGATGGGCAACTTACGCTGTCCTTGCTTCTGCCAGTACATCACCAGGAAGAGAAAGATGGGGGCCAGGGAGATGGCTCAGTGGAATAAGTGCTTGCCTGGCAAGCGCAAGGGCCTAAGTTCAATCCCCAGTTCCACCAAAAAAAAAAAAAAAAAAAAAGAGGAAAGATGACATTGCCTACTCTGCCGTGAGCCAGTCTCAGAAAGGAACAAGAGTAAGTGGTCTCAGCCCAAATGTGACATCTCTGCTAAGGCAAGGTTCTGGGGCTGGGATGAGATTACCACTACCATTTCCATAACTGTAACCCTCTCAGGCAAACACTGTTATTATCATCAGTGCCACCATATTTGTCACTGCCGTTATGACCACCATCTATCTCTGGATCCACTACCATCACCAGTGACACCATCACCATGAATGAGTCCATGGCCGTCACGAACTACCTTGGCCATCATCACTAGTGCCAGCATGGCCCCAACACATCCTCCTTTGCTACCACCACACCACCATGGCCCCCACCACCATGGCCCCCACCCTGACGCCAGCATGGAACCACCGCTCTTCCTCCGTACTGCTGCCATTACTAGGACCACATAACCGCCATTCTCAGTGTGATCCCTGCCACCACTGTCATCTGGACAACTGTAGGGAACTTTTGCCCTTTGCTGGCCACTGTGGAAAAGAAAAAGAAGAAGAGGGAAAAAAACGATAGTTTGCCACTACCCCAGAACCTAAGATGAGACAGGATAGTCCCAGCCAGAACAGGGAGTTTAAAAAAATGGGAATTCTAGCTGCAGTTAGCAGTGTTGGATAACAAAGCACTGGGCTCTAACAGGGAAAACGGACGGGGAAGGTTGTGGAACCCGTAGCTTTCTGAGTTGTCAAAACTGAGTTCCTAGTGGCTATCCATAGTATAAGAAGCAGACAGGATATCCTGCCCAAACGCTATAGGTCCAAATCTTTCTTCTCATAGAATTACATGAAAGTAGCTGCATGTTTATCCTAACTGTATTGTATATACAAATACAGAATGGTCCTTCCTTTGTGTCCCCTTTTTTTTGTTTAGTCCTGTCAGAGATGGGTATTCTATTAGCATTCAATTATTATAGGTGCTTGAATTCAGCAAAACACTCCAACACAGTCCAGCAGTCCACAATAATAGTGGGTTGTCCGAAGAAGTTGTTGACTAGAGCCTTTTACAGTTCATCATATTAATATGGCTTTACTTTATATACCTCATTTTTATATTTTTCTACTGGATGGTTAAGACCAAGAGAAAGCAAGACCTATATAACAAGAAATGTAACTTTTATATATGGTGAGGTCAGTCAGGTACACTCAGGGCTTATCCTGTAACCCTGTACTGTAATCCATTTTGTAGATCCCTTGTCAGTGTCAGCCATGTGGACGAGTCACAGCCATTGCTTGACCAATTTGCTCTCTGTGGAAGCCCAAGAGAAAGTTTTCTCTCCATGTGACTCTCCTTAGGCACACTCTACATCATTGATCACATTACTCTGTGGCTCCATCATTTCCTTGATCAGAAAATTTGGGGCACAAGTGACTTCCATGATGTTACAGTACAGGTCCTCCTATGTTCTCAGTCTTTGTTGACCTTGAAAGGCTGCTTTCAATAACATTATGGAAAAAATAAAAATAAAAATGATGGGCACAGTTTTAAAAATATTATTGTAACTGTACTACTAACCTGTTTTGAAACTACCTCATTGCTACTTCTTTCTTAATAAAGTTATTAAAATATTTTTTAAAAACTGAGTTCCACCCTGACCTTGTAGTTACTCCCCATGTGACCTGGCCAGTCATGAAGTCTCTGTGGCTCTAGTCTATTAAGTGGGCAGGACACCCGCTTTGTAAGACACTGTAAGTTGTTGGAAATGGAATCGGAGTTCTCAGCATATGTTTTAAAAATCATCTAGCATGTGGTAAAGGTTCAAAAATAGGGAGTATTTATTAAGGACTCGTCCGCTTTGACAGGTGAGTACCTGAGCTATAAAAATGGTTTGAATAGGTCTGGGGTCTCTGCCCCTCCCCACAAAGGGCACAAGGGGCGGTAAACAGCCACAGAGTCTTGCGGCTTTAGGGTTTCAACGCCTGCCTGGCTATTTCCCAAAGCATTGCCCAGACAATTTGAAAGTAGACACAGTTCCTTCCTGGGAAGAGTTATGGTGAGGACTCAGAAAGAAACCACAACAACAAAACCTTCCAGATATGTAATTTACATTGGTGAAGTAAGGAAAATCTGTCTATTTCAATCCTAATAGTGTAACAAATATAAAGACATGACTTGAGGGTGCGGGTGGAGATGGCTGTCTGCTTCTACCCAGGCTTTCCTGACATGTGGCCGATGAGACTTGAACCCCAAAATAAAGAGAAGCCTTTATGTTCCAAGATGACTAGGAAAGAAGATCCTGGATTCCTGGGAGAGTGTTTCATCCAATACTAACCAGGCCCAACCTTGCTTAGCTTCCAAGATCAGGAGATCAGGCACGTTGAGAGTGTCTCATAGTTGGTGAAGATTCCAAATTTACCTACAACTTCTACTTCTTATGGAAGTGACAGTAAATTTTTCATCCCAATATTTTAAAAAGGAAGTAATAATCCAGACTTTGTAGGACTGGCACAAAGGGGTGCCAAAATGCAGTATCTTCTATTATAATAATATATTTTAATAATAATTTTTAAAATAGTTTTAAACCTTTATTTGGTACAGGGTCTCACTACACAGCTGAGACTTGTAGTGATCCTCCTGCCTCAGCCTTCCTAGTGCTGAGATTACAGTGGCCAGCGTGGCATACCAAGCATTCTGGGGCTGGCAGGGGATGCACTACTAGGGATCTAACCTGGGTCCTTGCACTTGCCAGGCAGGCACTTAGACAGCCTACCTATCTCCCCAGCACTATAATAATATCTTTAAAATTTAAACACATACCCAGTTCTTCCTTCATACTTCATATAATAAATATAACCCTCATATCTAAAAGGTTGGCTGCTATACAGAGGGGTCTAATGAAGCAGTTGTCTTAAAGACATACATTTTCACCTCTCTGGAGTCACACTACAACCTTTGTGAGGAAGTTATTTCCACATCTTTTTTTTTTTTTTTTTTACATCAGACAGCTGGGACTCAGAGGCCTTGGAGTCAGGTGCTTGATGATGGTTGAACTTGGGCTAGAACCCAGGTCCCCAGGTTCCAGATTCTGTTTCCAGATTGTGTAGAATTGGAAAGAAGGTCCTGTGCAGGGCCTGTGCTCTCTAGGGGAAAGGAGATGGCAGGGGGTAGTATAGAGGGGATGGGTCAGTGACCACAGATACCCTAACCTGAGTGCTTCTCTGTCCCCACAGTCAGACCCGTTGAGTTCACCTCAAGGAAAAGGTGAGGAGGGGCTCCTTTCCTACCCTCCACCCCACATCAGCTTCCACATCCTCACCTAACTCTCCTGTAGGACACTGTTGCCATCTATGTAGAGGTGAGATGTCCGAGCTTGGTAAGATTCCCTCCAAGGACTCGAGGCTAGGACTTGAGTGAAGCCGGACCTCCCAAGATCCTCTTGGTGACTACAAGGATGCCCTGTACTGGTGATGGTGTCTCCCTCCAACACACACTGATTCTCAGCCCTCAGTCTGCCCCACATGGCCAGGGACCCCACACACTCCTAAGTTTCACCAGTGACACTGAACACAGCTGCAAATGCCTTCTTTCCACACAGTAGAAGTGTTAGTGTCCCATTCCTCTGTAGACACATAAATGAAGACAGGCAGAGAGAACGTGAGCTCCCGCTTGGCCTGACCCTGAAAAGAAAGAAAGAGTAAGAGCTCCCATCTCAGAGGGCTGAGCCTAGAACAGGCAGCTCTGTAATGAAATTCCAACTTGTTCGATGCTACTGGGGGCTGGGGATGCAGCTCCGAGGTGAGTGTCTGCCCAGCAAGTGCAGCGCCCCGAGTTGAAGTCCTGATACCAAAATAAAAAAAAGACGCTGCTGAAGCCCACAAGAGACTGAAGTCAAATGGCCCTCTCAGAGGTTCAGCATGACCAAGGTCAGACCAGAAAAGCTCTGGCCCAAATAGTATCACCAGAGCCCTGCTCACACCCACTCTGCCTCCGCACACAGTCCTGTTTCCCTCCCAATTTACCAGAGACAGCAATGGGACCTGCCCTGGTCCACCGTTTGTAGCAGGCACCAGAAAAACTCCATCACCCCGTGCTTTATCTTAAAAAACTATAGGAGGTAGATGGATACAGTGAAGATATGCTATAAGCATGTATGCAAATACCATATTGCAACCCAACATTTTGTAAAAAGGCACTAAGTGAAGCACATTTTTTTTAAAGTACATATAAGAGAACTAAAAAGTTGCATGGTTGCAAAATTTACTTTGTTAATGGAAATGTATCCGTTTGTTCTATGTGGTTCATCAATATCAATCATTCCTTGTCCTGACTACTCAGTTTGGTTTACTCAGGGGTCTGCACCCCTTGATGCCTAAAGGATGAGCTCCACCAGCCTGACTTCATAGGTTCCTGCCCAGGAATCGAAGAGTGAACTCAACAGGGCTGGCAGGAGACATGGCCCACCTGGCTTATTAGGGGACCACACACAATCCCATGTCCTGTCTGCCCTGAACAGGCAGTGTGGAGCCCGTGCGGTGCTTGTTAGAAATTCCCCACTTGGACCAACCCCAGACTCGCTGAATCAGAACCTGCAGCTCAGCAAGTCCTGTGTGACTCAAATGCACATGAACATCTTAAAAGTGTTTTCTACCCACAAAGTAGAGCGTCGATGGGCACCTCTCTGCGCACCTGCGAGCCTGTGCCTCTGCTCTGGCTGAAGATGTGCATGAGAATTAATAAGACAGTCCACACCAGGGCCAGGGCTCTTTTGTTTCTCACTTCTGTTCCCCCACTCCAACCCTTCCCCGCCCCCGTCTTCCTCCTCCCCCTTCCCTCTCATCAGTCCAGCCCATGCTCAGAATACGCCAGGGTGCCCTCCCTTTTCCAACCATCAGAGGCCCTGCCACACGCAGGGACTGAGGGCACAGGCAGAGCCTCTAGCGGCCCGGGGGGCCTAGGGATCAGCTGGCTGCACCGCCGAACCTAAGCCCAGCCACACCGGCCTCAGCAGTCACTGCTTTATAAAGAGCTGTAGCCCAACAAGTCAGCTCACGCATGCAGACACTGATGGTGGGGGCTGGGCGGAGCCCGCCTTCCAGCTGACCTGGAAACCACAGACCACCTCCTGGGTGCTGGTCACCCCTTGCCCCCTGCCCACCCCTCCACCAGTGACACTCAGCACCCGCCTGGTGCCAGGCTGTGATTGCTTTTTACTAGTCCGTGACAAGATAAGTGGGAAAATGACAGCAAGAATTTAGAAACTTGTATAGTAATCTGGTCTGTTTAATATAATCATCAAAAATTAGGACTTGTATTTTTGTATGTATGTCTTACTTTTTTTCCCTAGTAATTTGCTTTTATTGTATTCTACAAAGGTACAGGTCCGCGATGGGTTGGAAAGAAAAAAGAAAAACAGGTCCTTCGGCAGAGATGGATGAGAAGCCCTCCACACCCGCCTCCCGCGCACCTCCTGTGCCTACGTCCTCCCTCACTCACGGTACAGCCGCCTGGCTGCTCAGAATCCTTCCCCGCCCCCAGCAAAAACATGAGGAAATGTAGCTGCACATTTTCCCCTTGTTCAGAAAAGAATAAGCCATAATTTTTCACAATGAGCCTTTACTAAAATAATTGAAGAGAAAGAAAAGGCCCCAGCAGTACATACAGTAGAAATTTCAGAGGAGACCCAGGCTCTCCCAGCCGTCCTCCCTGGTTTGCTGTCAGGACACTAGCACCACCCTCCTGCCCCATTTCCTACCCGCTTCTACCCCTGCACGATGCAGGGGTGCAGGGCCCTAAGTGGGGTTATACCCCAGAACTGGGTGCTCGCAGTTCTCTAGGGATAGACCCTGTGGACGCTGAGGAAGCGTCCCCTAGGGACCAGAGGCTGCCTGCCACCGGCCCCCGTTGCAGGAGCCACAGGACTGCCGGCCAGCAGTCTCCACTTAGTCTCAGGGCCCTGCATCTGTGACACAGTTTATTGCGTCCAAGTCAGAGCTCAGTACAAACACTTAGCCAGCAAGGGGAGTTGCTGCACTTATTCTAGGGACCTGGCCTGTAGAGGGCCACATTAACTAAAGTGCACGATGAGAACAACCAGCTCAGTATCTCGGTTGGTGATAGAGAGGCAGCCCGAGGCCGCCCTGAGAAAGAAGCCCACCTCTGGGCTCGTGGGCTCAGGGTCGCCCCCTGGTGGCCTTCTCGGGGAGTTACTGACTCCCAGACCACCCACTTACACGGTGGTCTGATCCGTTCATCGACTAAATCTCAAGATATGATTGGACACTCAGTCCTTGCTTGGTGTGCGGCTATATAATGTAGATCCAAGCTAAAAATAGAACGTGGTCCTCCCTTCCCTGAAACAAGCAGGCTGCACGTGTTGAGGTTTCTTTCAATTCCAGGTGTGTTTGTTTAGATTTGGCTAGGAAAAAAAGTCTGCATTTTTATTTAAATGAACATCCCCTAAACAGCTTTGTGTCCTTCCGTTTTGTACGAACTTCTTCGAGGATACTGACTACAGACTGGCTTTGCAGTGTGGGGAAGACGAGGCGTTTACATCTGAAATGGAGATGCTGTGTTCACCCCCAAATGCTCACATTTCCCCCCCGCATTGCAGGAAGCGGCTACAGCCGCTAGGACCTGGAACCAGCACCAAGTGATCCTCAACAGTAGAGCTTGCATGCTGCTCAGAGGATTTCTCTGACTTTGAAAACACAGCTGACGTTCTACTCATGTGTGGAATTCTTCCCACGTGGGGCACAAGTCAATCGTGCTTATTCCTTTTATCATCAGTACATGGTCACTGCCTTCATTGGCGTTGAGTTCCTGACCTCATAGAGCTTAAACATGCTGGAAGCTCCATCGTGTTTGTTTGGGGCATTCCTGTGCACAAAAGGGGGAACCCCTTCTAGCATATATTTGGTGAATGTGTGAGTGCGTGAAATAGCTCCTAGCCTGCCCCTCTCTGAATCAGTAAAGCACAACTGTGGCTTGGTTTCTTTTTAAGCTGCCTTTCTTTAAGTTTCTGGGAAGCTGCGTCTTGCCTCAAAGGCAGAGCGAACCCCTCCCACAGCTCCCCTGCTGGTACTCCAGCCCACTCGCTCTCCTGTCTCTTTGGTTTCTCCCTCTCCAGCTGTGTTGTACTTTGTGAGTGATTCCATTCCTTCCGCTTGCTTCCAGCAGGGCCCGGCCAGGGAAGAGAGGAGAGACGTTTTAGGCAGGAACTCAGAAAGGAAATAAGGCTCAAGGCAGTGCTAGCACAGCTCAGGGGAGGTAAGGTACCTCCACTTCACACCTATGGAAACTGAGTGACACTGACTGTTTCTAAAGCATAACAGAGGCAGGGCTCCCTTCCAGAACATTCTGCCTCAAAACCAGTCTTCCTGAAATTGCATAGCTGCCTGAGCTGATGGCATGGAGGAAAGGAGACGGGACACCTGCCCTGGAACTAGGGGCATGGCGTCTGCTCATCATGTGGCTGGGACTTACCATGGGGTTAAAAAATCAAACCTCAATAGTTATGGCTAACAATTTGATTGGCTTTCATCAATAATTCATTAACAGGGGTGGCAACTCACCTAAAGGTTTAGTAAAGGTTTCCCCCCCAAGATGGATAGGGGGACTGGGCTCTTGTTCTCTCCTACCGGGGTTAAAACTGAGGAGACATACTTGGGCTCAGGGAAATGGCTGGCCTTCCGGGCTGGCCATTGCGGGCTTCTCGCTTTGTTTGGTGCCTGCCCTGGTTGGTAGTGGCCCTGGCAGGGCTCACTCTATTCTTGTCCAGTTGGTTGGGTCAGTGCACGAGCACCTCAGTCCAAAGCAACCACCTCCTCTAAATCCCACTGAGCCTGTCCCCTTCAGCCCCCATCCCACAGATCTGCTCAGGATGGCACCCAGATGCCTACCCACGCCCCAGAACACCCTTATCCTCTCCCAGCATCCTTAGTTCCCCAACACTCTACAGAATGTGTGTCTTGGTAGACTGCAGCAGCTTGGTCTTGACTTTTCCTGCCCGGCTCTCCTCTCTCCCACCTCCTCAAGCACCCCACCTTTTCCTCCCCCACCTCTCCCTCTGGGAGAAGCTTGGCCCCTTTCTAACCTCCACCACAGGACACAGAAGTCACAGCTTGGCCATGTCACCCGTGCTTGAATTCCACCCAGCCTGTACCTGCACCAGTAGCTCAGGGTTAGTAACTCAGTCCGTGGGTTGGCCATGGTTTGCACATGTTCCACCACTTTACCGCAGCCCACCATGGAGGTGGGCTAATGGCAAGGTGCAAGCGGCTCCATACGGAAGACAGAGCTACTAGCCACCTCATGCACAGACTCCGCCTGACTCCACTCTGGCTGCCCAGAGAGGCCCCAGGGAGGTGGAGTAGCAGCACTGCTGCCAGCTGCTCTCTTAATTAAGGAATGCGGGAGTGGCCCCTTTGAACTCACCAGCTAATTTACTCCAGGCACTCCCCCCTGTGGCTGGGTAATTAATGTGGTGTGAACCTGTGATTAGCAGTGCTGGGGAGAACCTGCCTGCCAGACTTAACCCTTCACTGCACCCAGCACCGCCTGCTCCATCCACTCCAGTTTCTCCAGCTGTCACACCACCGGCCCCAAGGTTTTCCTTTTGGGGAGGTGGGATACTTTCCAGCTCTCATACAACCTCCTCTTCCACTCTTCAGCTTCTGCAAAATCTGCCCCCACACACACACATGGAGAGGGTTTGGAGTAGGGGTGGAGGGAGTGTTTGAGGACCACTCTGGACAACCAATCCTGCTAAGAGGGGCAGTGAGCACCTGCTTCACCCCCTAAGGAAATCAGGACGTGGGTGCTGCGCTGCCCTCACTCCTGCACCCCTCAGCCCGCCCAGTGCCAGTTCTGATACCCCACAGTCATTCTATCTACTTGGACCACTGGTGCTTGGAGGGTGGGATGGCTCTCTGCCCTCTGCCTCCCAGGACACCCTGGGCACACTCCTGGCATTGTTCTTGCCACATCAGTTGTAATTACTGGGTTCCTTATTCTTTCTCTTCCTCTAAACTTCCAACTCCTTAAGGGCAGGGGCTCAGCCTTTCATCTCTGTGTCCCCACAACCTGGCACCTAAGTAGATGCTCAATAAATGCCTGATGAACAAATGACAAAATTGACAATAGAGTCACAAATTACTCCCCTCCCTTGTCCTTTCTAACCTGCAACAGAAGCAGCTCCATGCACTGCTAGGACTCCTGCTCTGTCCTTTTCTCTTAACTTCAGCTATTTCCCTCCCCTCTCAGGCCCCATCACAATAGCTCTTCCCCAGGCTTCCCACCTTCTCTGCCTCTCCCTCCCTGTCCTGCACTGTTCTCACACCAGTGGGAAGTTGTCCCACCTCAAAATGCGCAGGCTTCCTGGCTCTAAGCAGTGTTCCTTGGAGTTTTCCTGGACCCGAAAGCTGCGCAGGCAGAATATCAGTGAGAACTCGATTTCTAGGCACCCCAGCCACAAAATTCCTGAAAACCCATGCATGCAATGAGCCCGAGCCACCACTCTCCAAATTAATTTAACCCAGGACTTATCCATAAAGCTTGCATAACCCTACCCCGTCGTCCCACCTAGCCTTCCACTTCAGCCCTAAGGATTTCCTTCCTACTGTCCCTCTTTGTCCTGGAACCTACACCATACTTCCCCTGCTGGAGGTTCTGAGCAGTCCCCTCTGCCCTCATGCCCAGGATGCACCCCAACCTTGCCTGCTCCTTTTGCTCTTCCCATTTTCAGGATGTAGCTGAAATTCCACCCCAAGCCCCCAGGCACTGACGACCTGAATGGCCCACTGGTGCAGAGCAGGTCTATAGATGACAGATCTTCACCGTCCCCAGCACATCCTCTCTACATTTCAGCTGAGAGTATGTGGAGCCAGGAACTGGGTGGCCTTCCCAAGAATGGTGGAACCTACACAAAGCAAACAGAGGAGCCATGTCTAGAATTCCTTCACTTGCTGCTCAGATATTCAAGAACTATCTCTATAGTACTGAGCCCTCAGATGAATGCAAGGCCTTGCGAGCTACATAGCTTGGTGCCAGCCCTACGCTGATGGAGCTGAAGGCAAGGGGGGCAGTACATGGGCGTGGATTGCTTACCACTCTACCTGTGGTAAGCACATGGTCAGCAAGCAACCCAAAGGCCGGCATGGGCACCCCAGTGCTGTATGCAGGCTGTAAGGACAACTGGGGCAGCATGCCTGGTAGGAGAAGAAGTATAACGAGTGTGAGTGCTAAATGGACAGTTCTGGAAAGAGCTGTTGTGACCAGGATGCCAAGGAGCTAAGCGGAGGCAAGAAGCCAGCTGCAAAAAGCAGAATGTTGCATGCTAAGCCAGGAAAAGCAGAAGCAGCTTGCATGTGAAGCCAAGAATTCTGCCTTCATCCTGAGGGCAGCGGAAAGCCATGGAAGAATTTTAAGTGGAGAAGTAACTGGTCAGGACCTGCAGCTTTCAGGGTTCTCTATGACCACGATGGAGTGCAGAGATAGCCAAGGTAGGGTCAAATGCAGGCGGGACCTGTGGCAGGCAGCTAGGAGCCTGTGGTCTTGTGTGCGTGTACTTGTCACCATACATTAGGCAACCATGAGCACAGGAAAGAGCATGACTTACAAGAATCTGTTCCTGAAAGCCCAGCCAGGCCTGCAGCCAACTTCCACTTTCCTTGGGATGTTTTCACTTTTGGGGCATCTCATTCTGAGTCAAGATTCCTCCTCCTTCTAAATGTGGGACTTTCCAGAAGGACCATAGCTCCTTCCTCACATTCTGTGGGTCTGGGATGTTCTGGGCTTCAACTGTAGAGCAAGCTTTCCTGTCTCTTCAGAGGAGGATGGCAATGTGGTTCCTGTGCCTTTTGCTTCTCTGGAAAGGTAAGTGGGGCAGGCCCCTCCCCAGTTCCCCTTGCCAGACCTCTAGGGAACTCTTCAGCCAGGCCAACTGAGAACCCAAGAGCCAAGGCAGGGCAGAGAAGAGTGAAGCAAGATCTTGGGAACCACTTAAAGCTAGGCAGACACACAGAGAAGCAGGTTCCTGAGTGAGATGAGGCACCAGCTCAAGGAGCTGCCAAGCCCATGACACTGAGGCTGTGTTATGGCCCAGGACAAGGAGAACTGAGCCAATGGTACTATTGATTTAGAAAGAAAGTTAGATTGTGAGGACCTCCAGTGTCAACACATGAACAGCCTACATACAGCCCAGGCAGAGTAGAGGAATGTAGGGCAGGGCTGCATGGGTTCCCTACCACCTAAAAAGGCTGTGGAAAAGCTAGGGTCCTAGAAGCAGCCTGCAAGGAGCCAGTGGGGGTGAAGCAGGGAGAAGCAGAAGGTTAAGTGTGATCCACTGGAAGTGAGTGTCCCTGACAATAGGGTGATGTCGGAATAGCTAAAATGTGGGCCTCTTCAACCCTGCAGAATCCCCCCGTCTTCTGATACCTGTATTCCCCTCCTTGACTAGCAAATACTCAATACGATGTGAGTCAACCACTGCAGGGTCAAGGATGGGGGTCATGGGGTATGACAGAAACCAAGTCGTTGTGTGCATCACAGACTCTTAGAGACTTGGAAGTTGCTCTGTGCGGTACCTGCTCCCAAGTTCTTGACCCCAAAGGTTCCCGAGGACCTCCTGATGTCTTCATTTTTAATGTGTGTGAGCATTCACTCCTTATCCTTCAAAAATACCTCTGTGTGTTTGATTCACAAAATAATTCAATCACTGGACATATAAGGATATTATTATAGACACCAGACATATGGATTTTTAAATATTTCATATATGCTAAGCAGATGCACTACCACTGAACTGTATCCTCAGCTATTAAATAATTCTTAAAACATGTCTTCTTGTCAAATGAGATCAATACAGTGGATCTTGGGCAGCCCTCTGGTTTTACCAAAGCTTAAAGAGAGGGATGATATTTGGAAGGTCACATAGCTGGCTTGTGGCAGAGCCAGTACTGACTAGAGCACAGGTCTCCAAAGAGATCCAGTGCAATTCTCCATCTGTGCTATCTGCACTTTGTGTTAGCTATGAAGCCATCGTCAGTCAGGTTGGAGAGGACAGGGACCAGAAAGGGCAGTGAGGCAGATGAGGACCTGGGCCACATAAGGGATCAATCAGAGCACCTTTCCTTAACCAATTCCTAGCATATCTGCCCTTAATTGACTGCACCCCAGTGCCGACTGCTGTGCCAGATACGAGGTGCATCTTCAGCAAATTCAGTACAATTGACTGAGCTTTCCTGTAGGTGGCTTCTAAACAGTGTGATCACTAGAGGAACAAAGAAGAAAAAAAGAAATTGTCCTTAAAAAGCTCACGGCCTGGAGGACACTGTCTCAAACAGACAATAACATTGAAAGGCCGGGGTAGTCATGGTGCCGAACCCTAATCACTACAAGAACACAGAGAAAGGGTCTGTGACCAGCAGGCAGGGGTGGGAACACAGCAGGCAATGACACCTCCAGGGTGAGCAGAAATGAGCTAGGGAGTCAGGACTGTGTTTCAAAAGGAGGTGTCTCACTCACATCTCAAATTTAGATCAGTCTCTTCAAAACTCAACAATTGGCCATCTCACCATCACCCCCTCTTGTGTGTTCCTTCTCCCATTTCAGATCCGTTGGCACCCATTGGCACATGGGGTTAGGGGCCATATCCCGAACTTCTTTGTCTCCTTCCCTCCCCAGATCTGATCCATTGCCAGCCCTTTCTGATGCATGACACCATCTGAATCTCAATACTCCAGTCTCTCCCACTTCCTTGCATGCTCCTGGTCTCTGTCCTCCACTTACCCTCTCCCTGAGTTAATATAACCATCCTCAGTCTTGCCCTATCTCCAATGCACTTTCCACACCTCTGCTGGAATGGTCTTCTTAATTATGAATCTAATCATGTCATCCCCTTGCTTACGAATCTATCCAAGAGGCAGTTTTACTCTGACAACAGTCAAGCTCCAAGGCTGCATTCAGGGCCTGGCACAACCTGGCTCCCACCAACTGTGCAGTGTCATTTCCTCCACCTCCTGCAGAGAACACTTTCTGTTCCCCATGCACAGCCCTCTCCCTGGGGCCTATGTACTAGCTGTTCCCTGTCTGGTCCCTGCTCCAGGCAGCCCTCCTGTAGGGTCTGATTGATTATGTTCCTCCTCTGGGTCTCAGCTTAACCATTTCCTCTCTAATTCCCTCAAGGCTGTTGAGTGTCCCTTTCACTATAGCTGTGTTCTGCCAGGATACCCCATTCTTCCTGCCATGGCACCTGATGTTATTTATTTTAATTGCTTCTCTGAGTACCTGGCTTCCTCTGCGAGCTTCCTGAGCACAATGGCTGGGTACTTGTCCTGCCTGTTTGATCCTCAGCCCCTGGCCTGGTGTGCCCACCCTCAGTGGAGGCCTTATGGGTGAATGTGACCCCTCCAGTTGTGTGCAGCGTAGGAAGGCAGAGTGTGAGCTGGAAGTAACTGGTCTCTGTCTTTCCAGCACTATTCCCTGTTGTAGTTGCAGGTGCCCAAGTGATGAGCAAGGTGGGCGACTCTGTGCTGCTGGCAGCGGAGCAGCCCCCTGGTTTCCAAGTCCGGGAGGCCATCTGGCGATCACTCTGGCCTTTGGAGGAGCTCCTGGCCACATGTTTTCGGGGCTCCCTTGAGACACTGTACCACTCCCGCTTCCTGGGTCGAGCTCAGCTGCACCACAACCTCAGCCTGGAGCTTGGTCCTCTGCAAGCTGGGGATAGTGGCAACTTCTCCGTGCTCATAGTGGACACTGGTGGCCGGACCTTGACCCAGACCCTGCAGCTCAAGGTGTACGGTAAGTGCACCCCACTCTGGCTTCTGCCGCTCCTCTCAGAAAACACAGACTGGGCCCCAGCTGCTGGGAGAGCTGGGATCTGAAACCTCTGGTCTTGAGCCATGTGTCCAACTCAGAAAATAGCTGCTGCTTCAGTCACAGCTAAGTAAATTGTCCACATCCCTTGCAAGATCCTACCTGGCCAGCTGGGCTTTGATGTCCTGCTATCCTTGTAAGAACTCCAGCTGGATCTTTTCCTGGCTCCGTGGCCTTGAACACAATGCTCAGCCTTCCTGACCTTCATTTTCCTCATTTATTCAGTGAGCATCACAGTAGTATCGTGCACAGTACCAACAAGGCAAAATGCAGTGTGTCTGAAAAGGAATCTAGAATAGATCCTAGCCTGGCTACCAGTTCTAAGATGTCCTCAGAGATGACAACACATAGCATTATCTCATCCACCACTGTAAGAAAGAGCAAGTGTTACATATTAGACTACAATACAACTTATTTTTATATACAATTAAATTCAAATTAGACTAGAAGAGTTTCAAGTGTGTTTCATCCATTCATTTATTTATTTGCTTTCTTACACATTTATTTATTTTTAGCACAGGAGATTGACTCCAGCCCTGCTCTTCCTCTGACGTACCACCAGCCCCACATGTCTGAATGAGGTCTCTTAGAGAGTCTAACTATGTATTTTTCATGGACTTTCTCAGCCACTCATCATTGCAAAACAAACCACATGACAACTTAAGGGCTAAACACTCTTTATCTTTTATAACTTCTTCAGTTGGCAGACCCAGCTGGGTAGAACTTCTGGTCCCAGGAGGATCTAGGACATGATGGATCATTCACACACAGCTGCTGTCACCTCAGCTGGAATGGCTGAATTAGTTGGGGACAGGACAGGCATCTTTTCCCTGCAACAACTCCTCCCCTACCTACACACACTTTTGCTGGTCAAGAAAGATAAGCTGCTTAGCCCAATTAACTTACCCAAGGATTTGGGGAAGACACAAGAGTGCCCCCTAACCTCTGCTTCAGTAAAGCCTCAGAGTAAGGAGGGAGTGGTCTGATGGAAGAGTGAAAAGTAGGGATAGCAGCTGGGAGGAGGGAAGCAGAGAGACAGAGAGGCTGGGTGCAAGCTCAGAGCTGCACGGGACCCCAAGAAGCAGCTCTCTGGATGCCCCTGGTGGCTATGCAGGGTGCAGGTGCCCAGTTAAAGGGAGCCCTTCTGCTCTTGGAAGCCTTGAGCCAGGGTGCAGGGTGCAGGGTATCATTCCTTGACAAGCAGAATGTTAGCTGGGTCTCAGCGCCCTCCAGTTCTCTGAGTCCAACACCCCTGTGCAGTGAACAACCTGGCACCGCCATGCATGCAGCCCTGAGCCTTGTCCCCATTCTGAGTCTCAGCCGCCGCACGTGTGAAACAAGGACACTGAATGTGGTAACGCAGGCAGCACCCACACGGCTAAGCTCTCAAACGCCTTGTTCTCAGCATCTGAATTACAGATTTTAAGGAAATTGCTGTTTTATTGCTTCCAAATACATAGCGTGATTAGAACTAATTGCAGGAAGCTGCCAAGCAGCCGTCCTTAGGAGCTCTGCTTTGACAATAGATAAGACTGATTTGAATTAACGGATCAGTTACTAGAAATGTCAATGGGTGTTTCCACTGCGCCTGCTCATGTTTGGAAGCAGCTTGTCCTCTTAAGTGGTGTAAATATCCCCCCAGTAATCTTTGTTTATACTATTAGTGTGCCCAGCAAATCATTTCTCTCTTTTTTTCCATATCACAAATCTCACCAGATTGAGCTGACATTAATGAGGTTTTATTCTGCTTGACTTTGGAATGCTGTCAGAGACCGAGCCCTCCCATTGTGGCCTGAATGCTCTCCCACTGACCCCGACAGCATAGAGATTTACTCATCAATCTCTTTAGGAACATGGAGCCACAGTTTAGGACACCAGGATGCCAATTTGCTCAATGGCCCAGATATCAGGCACCAACTGGCCAGTGCTCGACAGAGAAGGTTAGCAGGATAACAAAGCAGAGCCCCTACCTGTGGGCTCCCCTTCACAGCATTCAGCACCACTGAAATTGTTTCCTTAGTGTTCATAATCCCTTGTCGGCTGGGAAAGTCCAAGAATGTGTTCGTTTTCTTGCCTGCCTTAATAAATACTTGTCTTCACTTGCTGACTGACTGACACATGTTGAGAGAGGCGCTGTGAAAAGAGAGTGAGTGTGGAGCACTGAATGCCATGCCTGGAATATCAGGGAAGACTGCATAGTCAAAGCATTAAGTGTTGGGTCCAAGGTGAGCCTTGAAGGATGCATGGGGGTTTTCTAGGAAGGCAGCAAAGGAAAGAAAATATCTGTATGTATAAAGCATGGAAACCACAAAACAGCATGGCATGACTGGGGGCACTGACAATTCGTTAGGATGGGTAGGGAGGATAAGCAGGAAGTGTAGCTACAGAGGCCAACACAATCACTTCATAAAAGATTTCAAATGGAAGGCTGAGGACTCATCAAATCCTGTGAGCAGGGAAAAGCCAAGCAAGGTCTTAGAGCACCCACTTTCCTGTTTTTGCGCAGACGCAGTCCCCAGACCCACAGTTCAAGTCTTTATCGCTGTGGCAGACGATGCTCAGCCACCCAACACCTGCCAGGTCTTCTTGTCCTGCTGGGCCCCCAACATCAGTGACATAACCTACAGCTGGCGACGGGAGGGAATGATAGACTTTGATGTTGGAAGGCACAGCCTCTTCACAGACCAACAGGTCCTGAGTCTTTCTCTGGGGCTGAGGGACAAGGATGCGGCTTATTCCTGCATTGTCTCCAACCCTGTCAGCTGGGACTCGGCTACAGTCACCCCCTGGAAGAGCTGCCATCATGAAGCAGGTATGCCCAGGGCCAGTGGTCAGTGGCTGTGAGATTAGAAAGCATGAAGCTCATCTCTGACACTACCCCTCACATCTAGCTCCAGGGAAGACCTCCTACAAAGATGTGCTGCTGGTGGTAGTGCCCATCTCACTGTTCCTGTTGCTGGTGGGTGTCTTCTCCATGTGGTACAGTGGCCCCTGCTCAGGTAGGCACCCTTCTCAGAGGGCATGGGTGTGCTGGGAGGAGGTGGGCTCAAAGCTCTTCCACCTTAGCTTCAGGGGACCTGCCCTGCACTTCTCATGCTACAGCTCTTAGCCTCTCCATCACACATTTTGTTTTCCATCCAGATTGAACTACTTGGCATTTCTTTCAAACTTCTCCAATGAGCCACACTCTTACACACACCTCTAAGGCCTTTGCACTCTATTCTTTCTGCTTAGAACAAATTCCCATGACTTTCCACACCTCCCCTTACCTATTTGGCTGTCTCCTATTCAACCTGCCAAATGAGCATGCTTCAGGGATCCTGCCCTAACCTTCCCCTATGCCTCACCTTTAGGTAGGTTAATATCCTTCCCCCCCTTATTCCCCCCTTTCAGTACTACAGACTAAACCCAAGGCCTTCACTCTGAGGCACATCCCCAGCCCTTTTTATTTTAAGGCAAGGTCTCATTAAATTGCTGAGTTGCCCAGGCTGGGCTCAAATTTGTGCCCTTCTGCCTCAGCCTCTGGGAGTGCTGGGATTCTGAAATTATAGGCATGCATTACAATACTTGACTAATGTCCTTCTTTTAATCTCTACTGTATGGCAAGATCACAGAACTAATTATATCTATCCCTCCCCCTCTTAATTCTGAGCCCCTTTAAAGGTGAAGGCTGCATCACTAGAGCATGCTCAGTTGTTCCAAGAATATGACAGTTTCTGGAACATAGCTACTATTATAAGCATTTGTTGAGTGAATCCCACCCCCTTCTCACCTACAGTTCCCTGGAAATGGTCCCCTGGGAGAAGCTCCCTGGCCAGTGGCTGTAAGGGCACTTTCTTGAGAAGAGGAGGGAAAGGAAAACTCAGAGCTCAGAGCAGCTCCTGAGCTTCACATCCAGCTTAGCACCCTCCTCTGCCTTTGCTCCAGGATGTTCTATCCCCACAAGAACCACCCGACTTTGTGGGCTTTATGGCTGCATCCTTGCCTGGCAGGGTGAGTTTGCTGGTCCCGGGCTCAGCAGGAGGAAGCACTGAGACCCCTCTCAGTGGGAATGTCCTAGAAAGAGGAGTCTTGGCCCAGCCACTAAGTGTGGGGAAAAGGGAGACAGGAATGGGATCACTAGGTCCCTGAGGACAAGAAGGGCAGCGGAAGCAGGTGCTGCCGTGCTCACTAGAGGTCCTATCTGTTTGAGAGAATCTGGCCCTGGCCCTTCATTCCCAAGAGCCTCCAGGATTTGTGCTAAGAATAGAAATGAGAAAAAAAAAAAAGAGCAGCTTTATTGAGGTATAATTCACATATATTTAAAGTGCGCAGTGCAGTGGTATTCAGTAATCCACAGAGCTGGGCGCCCATCACCACAACCAGCTTGAGAACACTTCCATTTTCTCCAAAGAGAAACCCTGTAACCTCATAGCCACCACCTCCCCATGTTCCCAGGCCTCTCACAGCCCTAGCAGCTACAAGCTACTCTCTGTGTCTATTCATTTGTCTATTGTGGACATTTTTTGTGAATGGAATCGCATGGTTCTTTACAACTCACTTCTTTTGCTTAACCCTAATGTTCACAAGTTGCAAAACAGGGCAACTTGGACCCAATCACTTGGGACAGTTAAAGGACTCCACACAGGGAGTGCAAAGGCTGGCCCCAGCTCTGCCCATGTTACTACAGTCCATCTAACCAGGTGCATCACAGCCCTATCTTTCCATACGTTATGTATCTCAATGTATACCCAGGCACAGAACAAGGTTAGACATTAGGAAGAACTTCCCGTTCTTAAAGAATCTCCTCTTTCAAGATTTTGGAAGCAAAGGAGAGATGTACCTTTGCCCAAGTTGACCTTGTATCAGGAAACAAGATTCAGAGGCCTGGGGCCAAACCAAGTGTGTCAAGATTCCCAACACTAATGAGGATAACTTTCAATGTTGAAAGGATAACTTCATTTATAATCTTCCTACCAGGGAAAAAGAATGACCATACTGAAGGAGGGGCTCCAGAGACAGAAAACCCCCTTGTGTAGGACGTGCCCTGGGGGACAAGATAAGCTGACGCCGGGGTCTTGAGAAGCCTCCCTGTCCAAGACATGATGCCCTGGGACATAGCTCCATTAAGATCACCAAAGTCCTCCTGTCTTCAGGAGATATTGCTGTACCTCCAAGGACCACACGGGACCACTGTCACACTAGAAGGATGAAAGGCACTGGCCTACACTTCCATGATTCTCCCCTTTGACACTCTGCTCTGTGCTGGGCCAGATGGGCCTAACAAAACATTCCCTCAAGAACACTGGAAGTTCTCCAGGACCCACAGGGGTGTTGGCTGTCCAAGCACTCACTCCTCCACCACTACCCATGAAGAACTGTCCAACTGCACAAAAGATTGCCTATAGCCTGCCTCCTGGACTCCAAAAGACATTGGACATCAGCACTAGCAACAAAACTGAATCACCCCCTGCATCTCCAGCTCCAGATGGTCAAAGTCTTGTCATAAGAAATGTCCACAGTAGGAACAGGTGAGAGGGGAGGCAAAGGATTGTCTTTCTGGCCTGAACAACATTCAGGTCACCTGACTTTGTAGCTCTCTAAGGCAAATTGCAGCTGTAGATGACCAGTGATGGTCTACATCCATGGTTGGAATGAGAGCCACCAAAAAGTAGGCATCTTCATGGTCAGGGAGATAACTTAGTAGAATAAGTGCTTGCCTGGCAAGAACAAGGGCCTGCGTTCAATCCCCAGTTCCACCAAAATAAAAAAAAAGACCAAAGAGTAAGCATCTTCACCATTTCCATTCACCTTCACACACCCTAAAGGATCTTGGGAGGCTCTGTCTTCATTCACTAGCACAGTTGCCAGGAAAAGAGGGACTGAATTAGCCAACAGGAAGTTCTTATGCAACTTGGAAAAAAGCAGCTGAGCTCAGGAGAATTCTTTCTCCTTGATACTTAAAGAGGAAAGAACCAGGAAAAGGAGGAGGAGGATTGTGGAGGGAAAGGATACTGGGGCACTTTAGAAGCTTCCACATTGACTTTCAAACGCAGGTGAAGAAGACCCCCCAAAAAACAGTACAAAGGGAAAAACAAAGATCCTGGTGCTCAAGGGAAGACAGTATCACTTTGACACATGGGATGGAAAATGTTACTGTGGCCACATGTGGAGTGTACAGTGTGCCATTGAGTAACTCCATCTGGAAGAGCTCTGGACTGTCTATTGCCACTGGAAAAGACTTGATGAGCTAAATTCACATTGAGGGATTAGTAGTTTAAAAAAGCTTACAGTTATTCCCAATAAAGTGAAACTGGCTGCTATTCTGGGGACTCATTCAAGTCTTGATAAGGGGAAAGAAGGAAGCATTGAAGAAACAGGGTAGGTTTGGGGTATTTGCCCACAGTGGCTTTAGTCTCTCACCTTGGTGTGTCAGTGTTGTCCTAGGATCTCCTCCCCCTTCCCAGGGTCCCGGGAAGATGTCACCTTGGCTGAAGAACCAGCACAACTGGCTTCCAGGACCACATCACCACCCC
Source organism: Ctenomys sociabilis (assembly GCA_004027165.1). Lineage (NCBI taxonomy): Eukaryota > Metazoa > Chordata > Mammalia > Rodentia > Ctenomyidae > Ctenomys > Ctenomys sociabilis. Next base: position 24,143 of record PVKA01008840.1, read on the forward strand.
TCCATTTGATTGTTCCTGGCTTTGCCCTTCCTGGCTTGCCAGAGGTCCTCTGTTGGTCACCTACCTCGCCTTCAGCCCTTTCTTCCACCTACTTCTCTCTTATCTCCTTCTCTCAAGCCTACCTGTTTCCAACTCAGGCCCATGTGCAGCCTGTGACATGTGCTGCCCTTCCCTGTTACCTAGAGGCATTCCTCATGGCCGGTCAATGACTCATACAAACCCAGCAGCTCCCCAAAAGTAATGTGAGCAAAAAGGACCTAGCAATGAATCATGATAATTTCTTTAGAAAAATACCACTCCCCACCTTTCTTTCCTTGATCCCTGGAGCTTTACCTCAAATCAGAAAGGTTCTAAATGGAATGGGACCCATAGTTCTTCCCACACAAGGGGACTCTCGATGACCTTGTATGGATGGGGGTTTTGTGAGGAGTTGGACTCTTTGAACAACAACACTGCTCAAATAAACCACTTCATCCCGAGGGATTCTCTATTAACCTTCCATTGAAATATAAGTGCTTTTGTGAGATCAATTTGTATGCTACTAAACACTGAGATTTATGCTTCAAAAGTTGCACCATCACAGATCTGAACTGAGGACTCAGCATGTGCTAGGTACACATGGAGGCACTGAGGAATCAGGCTCAAAGTGAAGTCTTGCCCTCATGGAGTCTGTGCTCTGGATCGTAGGAATAATTGTATGTGCAATGGTGATAGTTTCTGTTAAGAAGGATAAAGCAGCATGCCGGTAATCCCAGCACTAGGGAGGCTGAGGCAGGAGGATTGTTGTGAGTTCGAGACCAGCCTGAGCTACAAAGTGAGCTTAAGGCCAGCCTGAACTGCACAGTGAGACCCTGTCTCAAAAAAGACAAAAAAATTAAAAAAAAATAAAATAAAAAAAATAAAAAATAAAAAAATAAAAAAATAAAAGAAGGATAAAGCAGAGTAAAGAGTTGGAAAGAAGGGGTCTATTTTGGATAAGGTGTCACCTCGTGAAGAGATGAGAGTTGTTGTTTTTCCTGATACACGGTCTCACTGCACAGCTTGGAATCATAGTGATGCTCCCTTCTCAGCCTCCCCAGTGCTGGGATTAAAGGTTTCAGTGGTTACCACCAAGCCTAATTTCAGTGGCTGACACAGTAGCTGTACCCAGAATCAAACCCATGTCCTTGCACTTGACAGGTAAACCCTTAGACTGCCAAACTGTTTCTCGAGCTCCAAAAGGTGATATTTGAACAGTTGTGCTAGGTGCTGGATGGACAGGCTGGGTATATGGGTTTAGTCACACTGAAGAACTCGCTGGGGTCCTATTCCAGGAGTAAAACTGTCAGAGAAAAAAAAGACCAAAACATGGAACCCAGGAGAATTGTGGATTTTATAAAGAAGAGACCAGAGTGACTGAGTCCAAAAGAGAAGAGAAAAAGAAAGGCATGCAAAGATGGGCTGAAGCCACATTGCATGAGAAACCTATAGTGCCTTTTCCTTAGGGTTTAGGGAGCACAGAGAGCCTTCCAACCCCATTGGTCCAGCTGCCAGACTCCTCCAGAAAGGACATTCACATTCTTTTTTCCATTCTGCCCCAAGTCAGACAGGAGCCTCTTGCAAATCTGTTTCTTTTCCTTGTTTTCATCTTAATTTATTTTAGCAACAGCTTTTGTGCTTGCTCCTGTGTGAAAGACAAACACAAGCACTACTAAGACAAGGGTGTCACAAGACATGATAGAAGTGGTGAGAAGAAAGAGCAGCATGACCAGCGCTTTAGAAAGAAGACAGATGGGGGACAAGGTAGAAGAGGTGGAGATGGAGGAGAGAAAGAAAAATGCCATCCACATTAACGACATCTCCGGTAAATCTTTCTTCCACGTTTATGAAGAAGTCTCGCCTGTTCTCTTAATTGGTTCTGGTTCCTCACTGATCTCTTGGGGAAGCACCACCTCCTTCCAGATTGACTCAACGGCTTTCTGCATCTGTTCTGCAGGGAGTCTCAAGGAAGTACCTCCTGAGCTACAAAACACAGCTGTTCTCACATCTTAGGAAGTTCTAATGGCTGCCTCCCTTGCTACGTGCTGCTGGGACAGGGTGAGTCTTCAGGGTTAATCTGCTGTACTACTAGCCAGGGTCCTCTTCTGGAAGTCACACTTTCAGGGAGAGACTGGAACACTTAAATATCCAGAAAAGAATACCCAGAATGTGAAGGAAGGAAAAAAAGAGAAGAAGAAGAAGAAGAAGCCTTATCCTGTGAGAAATGAGTAAAGAAAATGGCCATGTGTAGCCTGAAACAAGACACTCAGGGAGGCATGACCCTCAAATACTTGAAGCACCATCACGCATGCCCAGGCTGTGTACCTGGGGCCATGAACCACGGCCCTAAGAGGCAGATCGAGACTCATTCAAACAATAGGACATTAAACCTGGAAGGAAACTTGGTGGTTACTCATCTGAAGGTCTTCTCCCTTCTCAGCTGAAAAGAGATTGCCGTTCACTTAGAATGACATCACTAGTCAGTGGTAAAGTCAGAATTGGCTTCAGTTTATCTAAATAAATCCAGCCCCTCACTCTGCACTTACTACCGGGGAAAAGCCTTCTAACACTTGAAGAAACCCAAACATGAAATGAGCTCTTTCAGTGAATGTACATAAGCAGAACCTATCTCAATAAAAGTCTCAGACTGGAGGGTTTTTCCATTAGGAATGACAAATATTGTGCACATATACTCAGACTTCTGATTGCCAGGGCCACGTCATACTAATAATTATGACATACATTTCCCACCGTATCTGGATGCAACACCCAAGCTACCTCGACCAATCAACTAAAGGTGCATATCAGGATGAAGCCTACTTGCCATTCCTGTCCTAGACAATTCATAACATTTTTCCAATGTTAGGGCCAGGGAGATAGCTCAGCAGCTTAAGCACCTGCCTGGCAGTGCAAGGTCCTAAGTTCAGTCCCAGTAAATCAGTCAATCAGTTCTTAAAAGATTCTTCCAACATTAAGAATGAATTATAAATTAAAGAAACAACAAATGGATAAACCTTGTGACAAGAGAGACCAGTGACTTAATGAGACCTCATCTCAAAGTGAAAAAAAATAAATAAAATGGAGTAGGGATGTAGCTCTATGTGAAGGCCTTAAGTTCAGTCCCTAATCCCACTGTCTCAGTTACTCTTCTCTCATTGCTGGGACAAATACCAACACCCAAAATGAAGGAAGGAAAGATCTACTTAGTGCACAGTTACTGGAGGTTTCAGTCCATGTTCAGCTGGGTCCAAGGCAGAGTGGCACAGGGCAGAAGGGAACTTTTCATGGCAGTGCCAAAGAGCAGAGAGCAAAAGGGAAGAGCAGTGCCAATCATGGCAACAGAGAGCAGGCCTGTCTCGCTGTCTCTCTTATGTTACATTCAAGCTATCAGCCCAGGCTGGGTGTACCACTCACACTCATAATCCCAGCAGTACCCAGACCCATAATCTCAGCCTTGGATCATGAATTAATCACAAACTTTAGCACTGCACCTCAATGACTGCAAGAGGCTTTGAGGGGACAAACACACAAAAACCATACCACCCACAAAAGAAAAAAGAAATAGGCCAAAGAAAAAGACTGTGTTAGGGCATGTTTTCTCAGCAGACTTAGCCTAAATTTCTTCTTCTGTTGTTTTTCTCCAAATATCACTGGAGAAAGCATCAGCACAAGGAAAAAGAAGAGACTAATGGGAAGTAGTTCTGCCATTACTAGGAAAACACACACACACACACACACACACACACACACACGCACGCACATTAGTCAAGCCAATGAATATAACACAGCAATCTTGAAATTCATGTTCTTTAAACAGGAAAATAATTATATTGGTCGACACTCTCTAGGTGCTAGCAACAGAAACCAACTCTGACCTCAACTAAACCAAGAATGGAATTCATTAAAAAGTCGTGGGTAGCTCAGAAATCCACAGAAGACACTGACCAGATAGTTCTCAAGAAGGATAACACCAGGGATGGGGAGGAGGGGCAGGCCCTGGGGGGAATAATCCTGCTCTGTTTCTCTGTTTCTGTTTCCTGGTTCCTCACTGAAGTTCAATTCCCAATGGATGGAGAGCCTGATTGGCACTGCTGAGGCAGAGGATATTCCCTTTGAGGGATGGAGTACAGAGGTGGGATACCTTGTGAGAAGCAGCAGTTGGGTTAATAAAATTAAGTATCAAAAAAAAAAAAAAAAAGTTTGAGGAAGAATCTGTAGAACAGGAAATTCCTCCCACTGTCTCTTCCACTAAGCATTTACCCAGCACCTGCCGTGCGTCGGCACAATGGACACTCAGGAATGACTACACAGTGGCATCACTGTCCCTGCCCTCAAATGGCTCCACCAGCTCCTTGTCATAAATGATGCCGGTGAGTAAGCAGGATTTCAGTCCCCAGTTTGAGCGTGTGCTGACTCGTGAGACCTCTGTCCTTAGTGTGGACCAATTGGGTCCCCAGAAGAAACGGCAAAAGGGCAGAGGCCATGGTGGGACACATGCGTAGGGCATGGGGGTGGGGTTCTAGAGCAGGTGTTCCGGAGGAGTGATTGGTTGGTGTGCGTTTCTAGGTCATGGAAACCCACAGCTTCCCCTCCACGTGGTGCAGAAAGGGAGCACAGTCTGCGCACGAGTGCTGAGCCTAAGCCGCCCTCTGTAGGCAGGGATTATGCTAGGGACACCGAGACTGGGACGCTAGCACAACGCTGGCACACTCACGCCTGCCTGCCAGTCCACCCTGAAACGCTCCTGGCTGGTGCTGCTCCGACCTCTCAGGAGTCTTCCAAAATCTGGAGAGAAAAGGAGGTTTCTGCCCCCCCTGTTCTTCACCAGCCAGTCCACTGCCCACCCTCAGCCAGATCCGCTGCAGCAGCTCAGAGCTCTCGCACTCCCTGTGAACCTGCTCATCAGGGCCGGGAAACCCACCACAACCCGCTGGTTGTCTAGCCCCCTTCTCTTCCCTTCTCAGAGATACCCTGGATAGCCTCGGTCCCTTGATGTTAACAATAACAACAAGGAATTCCCAGAAAATTCCTAACCAATTCTAGCACACACCTCCAGGGCCCTGGATGTCTCCTAGGCACTGAGCACATTCCCAAGCAGAGATGTGGCTACATGAGAAGGTGAGACAGCAGTGGCAGAAGGACTGACACAGACCTAAGGACTCTAGGACAAAGGACAAGGACTGCAGGGAAGGGACTGGGAATCCTCCAACTCCCTCTGGTGTCCTAAGGCCCAGGGCAGTTGGGAGAGGGCAAGTTCTCATGACCATGCACATACTTATCAAGAAAATTCTCCACCAAAGGCCAGAGTTACCTTTGCTGAGTTCAGGCAGTGACAAATACATGGTTCAGTCTTCCGGAAGCTGTGCCTGAAAGGATACACACAGATAGCCTCACCCTCACACCAAGACAGGAGGCTGCTGCCCTGACCTGCTCTGGCTCTCTCCCTCCCACGGATGGAGTGCCACAGGAACACCTACCTGGGGCCAGGGAAATGGCTCAGTGGAATAAGTGCTTACCTAGCAAGCACAAGAACCTGAGTTCAATTCCTGGTTCCGACAAAAAAAAAAAAAAAAAAAGGAACACCTACCTGAAGCCCAGCCCTGCCTTGAGGGCCATACTCTGAGAACTCAGGACCCTGGAATTCCACACCCAGATAGGAGTGCTGGGGCTCCACCTTGCCAAAGGTGGGTCAAACCACCTCCATGTGTGATCCTAGGTCTATGGGGAGCTTTGGAGGTGGGTGGGAATAAAGTCCAGGGAATCCTGGACTTCTGTAGACAGAAGGCCTCTCACAGCAGAAGATGGAGCTGTGGATGAGAAGAGAAGGACCACCCTCAGGCCTGGGGCAGAGGACTAGCCTTTCCTATTTGCTGCCAAGTCAAGAGTCTCTCACGTCATTTAGAAGGTAAGAAATTATATGTAACAATTTGTGCATTTTATTTGTGATTACAAATGTTAAGGGCAAGTCTGAATGAAGACCCACACAGACCCCCAGCTTTCTTCTGTTATAATTCCCATGCACTCCTAAACCTCGGACCTTCCCCATGACTAAAAGCAAACCCCTGCTGTCACCGGAACTCAGAAGTACCATGGCAGAGGGGATCTGAAGTCTACTCTGGGACCACAGACACTGCTTCCTTTCTGTCCTTAGTGTCCCTTCTCTGGATACACCTTTAGTGAGCACCTACCATGAGCCAAGGACACTGGGACCACAGCTACAAACAAGACAGACACACCCCAGGAAGCTTGCTGTCTAGAAGCGCAGACATTTGGATGGATAAACACAACAACATTGAGGTAAAACTGTGTTAATCATAGAGCTAGAAGAAGAACACTGAGGGCTGCGGAGATAGCTCAGTGGAATAAGCGCTTGCCTGGCAAACACAAGGTCCATGAGTTCAATCCCCGGTACCACACACAAAAAAAAAAGAATGAAAAAGAGCACTGAAAATGATGAGCAAAAATAGAAGGGAGCAAAGCACAAAGTGACTCCGAAGACCCCTCCTGGTATCTTCTTAGAAAATGCACCACCGACTAGGAGATGGGCTGTTCCTCACCAACTTCTCACTTTCTTGAGGCCTTTATGCCTGGGAATTAACTTCAAATGCAGGAGTCAGTCTTTTCACCCTCTTTCCTTTCTTTGAAACAATGTACATGCACCTATATTCCTGGGCTGGTCGGTTTTGGTGTTTGGATACAGTCTCACTACATCGCTCTTGCGCTCCCTTCAGCAGCACCTATACTACATGGCATTCCATTCATGCATAGCAGAGGAGGAGGTCCTGACTGCGTGGAACAGCAGCAGGCACGAGTCTTTCAGGAAGAAGCTCAGTGTGCTGACCTGAAGGGCAACCCCTGGCCCACCTGGCCCGAGGGTAAGAACAAGAGGGAGCCTGCGGCAGAGGGCAGGGAAGGCCAAGTCCAGGTGAACATGGCAAGATTTGAATTTTAATTATAAGGGTAAAGGAGACCACTGAAGTGCTTGGGAAAGGGAAGTGACACAACACAATATTTGTTATATTCTTAAAAAGCCCGTTCTGGCACCACGTGGTGAGTGCAGCTAAGCAGGAAAGCGGATCGTGGAGGGACTGCAGCAGTGCTCACACACTGCAATCAAGATGGAGAGGGGAGGGAGCTGAGAGGGTTTACCCAATAAAGATAAGGAAACTGCTCTGGCTGGGGCCGGGCAGCCTCAGCTGCAGGCAGATTAAAGCTGCTGGGGGGGGCGGGGGATGTCTGGCCTTCTTCATGCAGCAGATAACAACGCCACTCACTCCAATGGAGAAACAGAAGGAAAAGCACACGGCAGGGTGAAATCAAGAGCTCCCTTGTCCTTAATGACCAGAAAACAGAGGCTTGAAAAGGAACAAACATTAGCAGGCCCAACAATACCTTACGCTGAATCATATGAACACTGTCATCATTCCTGTGAGTTTCAAACAGGCCCTATACAGCTCATTCCATGCAATTCAGCCTGATGACTTAAGTGTAAATTGGCTCCAGGAAGAAGAGCTCCCTCTGCACCAACTCCACTCCCTCCTAGGGCAACAGGGATATGCCTGTGCTTAGGGAGGATTTTACACTGCAGACCCGTGGTGAGCCTGAAGACAGAGGGGCTTCGGGCCATCTCTGAGTGAAGAAGCCTTTCTCCATGCCACCAGGACCCCATCCTGCTCAGCACTTCTGCCACCTGTACTGAGTCCCACCTGCCTGTTTCCCAGAAGCCCTGAAACATTCAGAACCTGAGGCTCACATAGGTGCTGGCTTCAAGAAGCTGCCCTTGATCCCAACCCTCTCTGAAGCCAGCCCACTCGTGCCCACTTCTGCGGCATTCTGGGCCCCACATGGAGTATCTAGGCAGAGGCCAAAAGGCTCTCCGCATGAGGAGGACAGTGATCCTGTCGGCAGACATGGTCAGACATGGAAGGGCAGTGTGCCGCTCACTGCCAGGAGCTGGTTTGCTAGACACTGTGATTGTTCTTCAGAGGCAGGTCAGAGGCTCTGGGGTGGCCCTTTGTGGGAAAGACATCAGAAGCAGCTGCCTCAGGTCAGGAGGTTAGGAAGGAAGAGTCTGAGGAGCTCCTGCTGCATAATAAGAAGGGCATTGCATGTCGCATGTCTGCCTGTGAGTCTCACGGCCACAGAACAGGGACGGGGCTGAAACGGGCCTTGGCTGCCTGCTTGGCCACCGAGCTGCAAACGTCCTGTATTCTTCTGAGACCCAGTGAATCACCTACAGGACGGGAAAGCAGAGATTCTGGACAGGAGGAATCTGGGCTGTTCCAAAACCTTCAGAGTAAGAGGATACTGTACTATGGCCTTTTGTGCCCCAGGAAGCTGTGTCCATCTGGTCATCACTGTCCCAGTCAATGCCCCATCCCCTCACCACACAGCCTGCTGCCAGGATGGCCAACCCCCTGCTTGATGGACACACAAATAGCCCATCCCCAAGCTGTTGCCTTGCTTCATGGGCCAGCACAGCCTCTGTGCCTTGTGTGTCAGAGCCAGCCTTATTGTCCATAGGCCCGAGTCAGCCAGGTCCTGTACACCAAAGAGGAGTGGTTTAGCCCTGTCTGGAGTGGGACATACAGAGGAAGCTGGAGTGATGGAGAGATGAGGCTTCAGTGGGCAGTTTGCTGCAGAAAAAGTCAGGGCCCTGGGGCTGGAGCATGGGCCACTGGCTTACAAGTATCCCAGGGTACACACTTATCCCCCACAAATCTATGCCCTTGTAGGTCCTGCTTTCCAGGCCTGACAGGCTGGCCTTTTTGTGAACCCCCAAGTTGACACATTCATGTGCTCTGTCCCTTCTCCCAGGCTGTCCACCCTCCCTGGAGGCCAGCATGTGTTCCTTTACCTGTCTTGCTCTTCAAGCAAACGAGGCCAGGCCAGCCCTGGGCACTCCTACTCACAGAGCCTTCTCTCCAGTGATTTCACAAGTCACCAACCTGTGCACCATTCTTTAATTTTTCCACTTGAACCTAATGGTCTCCCTTGAGAGACTCATTGCTCCTGGGAGGATCAGGTTTAATATCTCAGTGTCGATGCTCACACAGTGCGGGCATCAGCAAAGCATACTGATCAGCTAAGTGGGGACTGAAGAGGTGAAGAGCGTGTGGGTGGACAGCGCAGGGGCACTGTTCCGATGTCCCCTCCACTGAGGAAGCGGAGTCTCGACTGGGAGGTTGTGTTGTTGAATCTCGGCCTTCCAGGCAGCATAGCAGCAAGCTGGCTTCAGACAACCCTCTGAGTATCTTCTTAGAAAATGCACCACCGACTAGGAGATGGGCTGTTCCTCACCGACTTCTCACTTTCTTGAGGCCTTTATGCCTGGGAATTAACTTCAAATGCAGGAGTCAGTCTTTTCACCCTCTTTCCTTTCTTTGAAACAATGTACATGCACCTATATTCCTGGGCTGGTTGGTTTAGGTTTTTTGATACAGTCTCGCTACATAGCTCTTGTGCTCGCTTCAGCAGCACATATACTATATAGCTATAAATGGCCTTGAACTCCAGATCCTGTCAGCTCAGGAGTATCTCCTGAGTGCTCATATTACAGGCATCATCATAGTTTGGGATTTTGCAAGGTGAACAATACAATACAGAACACATATTTTATAGAATTATTTTCTAGTCACCCAAATAATCATATACAAAAGATTCAGGAAATCTGTCCACATGCTAATAGACCAAAGAGTCCAGCTAAGGGCCTGCATCCCACAAGAATGTCCTGCATGGGCCCAGCTGAAGACCTAGAGCTCATAGCAATGCCCCTACAAGTCCAACAAGAGCTCCTACAAGAGCCCATGACGATGCCTCATGCAGGCGTGTTTTATGGATCTGCACTGGGAAAGCCCAAGGTCAGTAGTAAAAGATAAAAAGTCTATGCCAGCAGGACAAAGGATCTGGGCTAGCAGGCTGGAACTCTGAACTGGAGCCAGGAAGCAACACTCAAGGTAAGAACCAAAGCTCCCCCAAAGGTACCATAGCTGTTCCCAGCAACAGTAAGGTCCCCAGCTCCTCCGACAATGAAGACAGCTGAGTTGCCATCAGGAATTCCAATGTGAAAAGCTTCTTCCAAAGACTGAGCAGTGCACCATCTTCCACTCTGGAAACAAATCTGGGTGTGGAGGTGCAGCACTTGGGAGGCTAACAACAAGAGGACCACTATGAGTCTGATCTGCGTACTTAGACCCTGTACTACATACATTAATCAAATAAATAAATGAGTGTTATAAGGGAAGAAATGCTGCAGATTATAAAAGAAAGAGGGATAATCGGAAAGACAAATGCAAGTGGAAGGGCACTGCAATATTAAATAAGGTGGCCACGTTAGACCTCACTAAGAGAAGACAGTTGAGCCAGGATTCAAAGGAGGTGAGGGCTCAGCCACTGAGAAATCTGAAGAAATATGATAGGCAAAGGCCCAAGGTGCTGCAGAAACAGGAGCCACTGTGGCTAGAGTGGACAGAGCCAGGGTATAAGGAGCAAAACATCAAGCCAGAGAAACGACAGCAAAGGCCCAGGAGTCCATGGAGAAATTGATTTGCGCAGCCATGGCAGGGAGCTAAGCACAAGGATGACTAACTGTCACTCTGCTTCTCTGCTGAGAATAAGCTGTGGGGGTGAGCGCCACAGCTGTAATCCAAGCAGAGGGCGAGGGTGGCTGACGGCTGGTGGTCACAAGAAGGGCTGGGTTCCCAAGGGCGGGACTCCCTGACCCACAGGATGGGAACTGGGGTAGAGAGTGGGGCAGAAAGCAAGGAACTATAGGACACAGTGGCCATCAGCTGAGGGGGTGACAGTGGTGGGGTAGGTTTTAGGGCTTGCCATCCAAGGCAGTGTGTGGGCCCTGCGTAAGCTTGAGCTGTCTCTTAAATGTCTAGTGGACAGCAAGTATGGAATGTCAGGGAGACCCTTCATGGGGACATAAATCTGGGTGTGGCTGACATTCAGATTTGGGGACAATAGGGAGAAAGTGAGAGGGAGATTACTCCCCTCTCTACCCCTGCTTTCTCAGACTCCATTCCTGGAAAGGTTGATGTTTATGAAAAGGAAGGAATCAGATTTTCCCCCACCACAGCAGGAAGCATGTTATAATACTAGGTTAGGCACCAGACCAAGGATCTGTTGCCCAATTTTTTAATGCAGCAATCACAGACATGGGACTTTCTCATGGCCTTAACAAGCACAAAGGGGAAGCCACGTGCTCTACAGACAGAAAAGGACTCTGACAGAGTCAGAGGGACAGAGAAACCCTGATCTAGCCTGCAGGCGTGGCCCCAAAGGCTGTTTCTCACTTCCAGCCTGACTCTGTTTGTCCATCCACCAGCCTCTGGGAGGGGACCTTTGAGAGATGAGATTTGGGAGGATGGAGATGGCATTTCCCACCCCATCTCCTTGAAGTTATCATTGGCTCCTCTCTTCTTCACCTCAAATGCAAGCTTTATTCATTTTTTACCCATCAGCTCAGAGGAAGACTGAGCTATCAAAGGAGTAGATGCTGATGAAGGGTGAGAACTGGCTCCTGCCCTTATGGCTGATGCAGATAAGAGAGTAAGGGGCCATCCCCAAGATACGCAGAAACAGGAAATAAATACCCTTTCCCCTTGTCCAGTAAACAGAGACTGGATGATGGTGCTGGGCTAGGCTTTCTGTGCAGACAGCTTAATAAAAAGAATGGGGGGGGGCAGGGATATAGCTCAGTGGAGTAAGTGCTTTCCTGGCAAAGTGCACGGGCCTGAGTTCAATCCCCAGTTCCACCAAAAAAACAAAAACAAAGAAAAAGAATAAGGGAGGAGAGAAGAGTGTTAAGAGACCTGGAAGCCACCTTGGCTGACTGAGGAGAGGCTGGAACAGACTTTTGGAGCCTGAGTGCCAGTGTTCGGATATGAAAAGTCTATAAGCCAGGAGAAGGAGAAAGAGATAGGCCAGGAGGTGGCTGAGGGGACAGAGAGGAGGAGAGGACCCAGCCAGAGATAGGCAGGGTGGGGGCCCCGGAGGGAGCTAAAGGAATCAAGTTCCAAAACTGAGTTCATTTTCCAAAACAGTTGAACAAAATCTGCGTGCCCTGCTAAGAAGGTCACTCCTCGGCCTTGGGACAGCCATGCAGAGACCCTTCCAGAGGGACCTCCACTGGGAGGTGCGGTGGGGTGGGCACTGACCCAGAGGGCAGCAGACGTAACCTGTGTGCCAGGAGGTAAAAAGTAGATGGGACAGGGCACAAGAGGACACACCCTGGCCCAGGGAGGTGGCGGCCCCGAGGATTCCCACAGCTCCTGTAGGACTCCGTGGAGCTTGTGTTTCAGGTGCTTCCTGTTATTATTAGTATTGCTAGTGCTAAGGAGGACTGATGCCAGTAGCAACACCTGCATGTGGACTCCGGGCCTCACGGGCCAGCCCTGCTACCTAACTTGCCACTTGCTGCTTCCTTGGCTTCTTGTTGCTTCACCCAGGTGGTGAACTGTCTCCAAGTTAAATCCCAAGGCTTCATTCTTTTCGCCCTGTCCCATTCCCTGTGAACCACGCTGTGAAGTTAGAGCTGTTCCTCCGGGCCTGCCATATGTGGAAGATGGAATTATACATGTCTGCCAAAAAAAAATGCATGCGCACTTCAGGAAAAGAAAAGGAGCATGACACTTACGACAGACAGACAGCCACCGCTTTGAGCACTTCTTGGAATTGTAGCAGGCAAAGGTAGCTTGTGACCAGGTGTGGTGGCACGCACCTGTGATCCAGGCATTTGGGAGGCTGAGGAAGGAGGATCATCATAAGTTCGAGACCAGCATGGGGCACACAGTGTGTTCAAAGCCAGCCTAAACTACACAGTGAGACCCTGTCTCCAAAAAAAAAAAAAAAAAAGGAACTTGTATTAATTGCACCATATCTCAATAAATTTAATATTAAAATATTTATACAAATTTTTCTCCTCCTAGATGTATGCACTTCTGGCAGGCTATGTGTATTAGGGATGTGGAGGGTTGGAGAGAAATTGTTTACTGAGTCCCTATTACACACCAGGCTGTGTCACATCAAATAATCCCATCACTGTTCCATTTTATGGAGCAAGAAACTGAGGTTTGAGGAGTTTATGAAATAACTGTAAGTCAGATCTGTGTGATTCTAAAACGGAGGCTTCCCTTGCAGAAGAGAGCATGGCCAATCACACAAATTTATTACAAGTTTTCTTTCTCTTTCCTTTCTACCCCTATCAAAAGCACACACAGAACCCACATGGCCACCCTGTGTCTCCAGGAAATGAGCTCAGCAGTTTGGCCCCCGTCCTCTGCTTTGTCCAAGAGGTTCAGTCTCTTCCCTCCTGCTTAGTGTCCCCTCCAACTGACCTACTAAGATGCATCCTGGGGAGGAGGGAAGAGGCCACCAAGGCCCGCACAGGGCTATCTTGTCTGCTCCCTGTCAGCAGCCCTCAAGCTCCTCCAGATCTCCCAGGGCAGCCACTGTGTGCACCCCATGTCTCTTCAGTGCATTTTTTCCAGTCTAAGTACAGTGGGACTGGCCTGGCTTCCATGCCCCGGATGCTGTGGTTGCTCTAGCTGGGCGGAGGGATGAATGGCAGAAAGACCAGAGCAGGGTTCACAAACTGGGGAAACACAGGAAGAGGCTCCAGAAAGTTTAGAACCTAAAGCTCTGGTCCAGCCCTCTAGCTCCACAGCCTAAGTCTACAGGACTAGAGGAGTTTTCTAATTCTAGAAGGACAGGGGTTGGGTAATTCCTAAAACTGCCCTGCCCCCAGTGAGTCTGAATACAAAACCATCCCTTGCTCACAGTTTGGACCTAAAGTAATTGGTGTACAACAGGCAGTATGTGCGACAATAGTAAACTAAGAGGGATCATGCATTGAGATTGCTGCTCAACTGTGGACTTGAGAGTTTGGGACAACTTCCTAAAACCTGGGAAGAAGAAGAAGGCAAGTATTTGTATCAGTAAGGACTCAGAAATGTATCTAAAGAAGATTTCCCAAAGCTTGGTCTCCCTAGTAAGCAAACTCATGAAAAATCCTGCAGATGCCAAATTAGACTTCTGATGACATTCAAAAGTGGCCTTGGTTTCCAAAGAACTGTAAATTATCTAAATCATGTTTTCAGCGGCCAGAGGAACTAGTGTTGAGTCCTGGTAGGCCTGAAAAGAAGTGCAAGATGTGAGAGTAGGAAGGGAAGGGAGACAGCTCACTTCGTGCTTTCTGTTTCTCTATGAAGAAAAAGACATCAAGACTGTCTTGGAATGCTCCCCCGTGTGTGTGTGTGTGTGTGTGTGTGTGTGTGTGTGTGTGTGTGTGTGTGTACTAGGGGGTTTAACCCAGGGTCTTTGTCCTAAGCTACATTCTAAACCTTCTTTATTTATTTGAAACAAGGTCTTGCTAAGTTGCCCCACCTAGGCTTGAGATCATTCTGTCCGAGCCTCCAAAAATGAACATTTCCACGCTCCCTCTTCACTTGTGCCCAGACTTCTCGCTGCCTGGACTAAGGATGCCAAAAAGGTCCAAGCAGTGGAGGCTTGGTTCTCAGCCCATGAGCCACTGGGAGATGGTGAAACCTTTAAGGGGTAGGACTAACGGAGGGACTATCTTAGAAGGTGACAGCGGAGTCCCCACCTGCGTTTATCTGCCTTCTGATGCTGTGAAGGGAGATCTCAGCCTTGTGATTTTGCCACAATGTGCTGAATGGCCACAGGCCCAAAAGCAACTGAACCAAGCAATCATAGGCTGAAACCGTGAGCCAAAATAAACTTTTCTTCTTTTGAAGTCCATTACCTCAGTTATGTGGTTATAGTGATGCTGAGCCAACTAACACACTGGGTGACCTGGCCCACTGACATTATGCAAAGCAGCTGTTTGGTGCAGCCATTGTTTAAAAGTGAATTTCATAAGCTTACAATTAAACAAATTAAATTACAAACAAAGACAAAAGTACTGGACACTGCTAACTTCCTGATTATTTTACAAAATAGCTTCCTATCACTGAAACTCTCAAGGTTATTTACTTCTGTTATATCTGACTTGTGGAAATGCCGCACAATGGTGTACTACTAAACACCAACAATATCCCATTGTTGGCTTAAACCCAGCCACAGCAGGAATATTCACAGAGATGCTGCAAATCAGGTCCTCTCCACCCATCACTCTCCCATTCCCCGAAGCTGCTCCTCAACATGCATCTTCACAAGTGCTCTCCTCCAGCAATGAGCAAGGCTTCATGTGGAAGAAACAAATGAGAAGGACTAAAATGCCTCTGCAGCAAAGTCACTGGAGCAGAAAATCCCCCACCCTCACACTCTGAGACACTAAGTACACAAAGGGCTTTGAGCTCCACCTAGGGTTTAGGAACAACTTCCTGGTTGAGTCACCCTGATTGGAAGCTGTTTCTAGAATCACTCTGCAGTCACTCTTGCTGCTTTCTAGAGGGATCTTCTGGAGAGAAGCTACTGTCCACCCACCACCACCCTCTTCTCAAGTGAAGGCTAAGGCTACCACAGCTCCCTGGTCCCAGAACAGCAAAGCCAGCTGGCTGCCTCTGGCCCTCACCACCTTGCAACAGGCTGAGCTTCAGGCTCCCCCAACAGAGCACCCTACCAAGGTCTACCCAGTCCATCCCCTTCCTCAGGGCAAAAGCATGTGCCAGGCACAGGACCTGCTGAATAAGTCACATGAGAGGTGCTCATAAAAGTGGCCAAGAAAATGACAGGTGGCTCTTGGCACTTTCTGCTCCCCTCCCTAGTTTCTTTCCCTCCATACCTTTGCCCACCCTCTAAGTCCTCCCACCTCCCTGCTCCAGTTCAGCTGGCCCTAGTTCCCTTGGTCTCATCATTATCTCTTATTTTCCTCCCTGGCCCTTGAATAAGGCAGACCAACAGAGCCATTGCCTTTGTGCAGCACCCAGGCCAACTCAAGGGTTTCCTAGTTCCACATTACCAGGCAGGGCTACAGGGCTTCCTAAACTCAGATGCTCTGAGGCTCATACATATCTCACTTCATGTGGTCCTAGAATAGAAGCAGAAAGAATTAAGTACACCAGCTTCTCTCCAAAGAGGAGAGACAACAGGAGAAGAATTTAGACTCTCAAACAAGCAGGTCGCTGGAGAAGGGCAAGTAGAACTAGGTGACTTTGAAGTACTACACATTTCTAAAGATCCCTATCTCTACACCAGACACAAATCTAGTAAGTTGTGTGTCTGATACCACTGCCCAATATAGAAAAGACAAATACTCACCTCTAGATGCAGCCAAATTGGAAATATGATGCTATAGCCTCCCTAAGAGTAGAACTTGGACCATGGGATAGAAGCCATGTGAATTCTATAAAAAGCAGCATTTTGCTATACAGCAGCCTGCTTTGAGAGTGGTGAGCTGAAGAGGTTGGGCTAGCCTCTGTCCAGAATTCAAGTGTCAGAGAAACAGCCTGATGTCCTAGAGTCAAATATTCCTGGACCAGAACCTTTGCTGCCTTGGTGGAAATATCTAATCCTCCTGAGCCTCTTTTCTATAATAGGGATAATGCATAACCTCACAAGACTAAAGTAAGGGATAAATAAAGTAAAATATCTAATAGCACTGGGCATTTCAGGTTGCTCAGTAAACTCCATCCTCTTCCTGTCAAGAGGAGAGCTAGGTCACATGGCCCATCAAAGTGTGACTGTGGCTCTGGACTCCTTCCTTACAGTTTCAAAGGAAAGAACATATCTGAGAGAGAAAGAAGTCAGCACTATGTAGACTGGAGAAGAGAGGAGGATACTGAGAGCGGTCACCTCTGGCAGTTCCCTGCTTTCTCTTCTGACATTCTAGAATGAAAATGAAAGGTAGGGCTCTGGACTTAAAGTCCAGCCCTGCGCCTCAGTTTCCCCATCTGTATTATGGAGGAGGATAGATGGTTCCTTCCAGCTCTCCCTTTCCCGGTAAGAAGGGGAAGAGGAGAGAGGTGCGTATGTGAGGCGGGGCAGCAGAGAACAACTACCCCCACCCAGGGCCAGGGCGCACCTAGCCCAAGCCCAATCCTCCCCAGTGGAACAAAAGTCGGCCACCTGAGGCTCAAGTGTTAAAGCTTCTTTATTGTGCTAATACTGTTGCCTGGAGGTCAGACCTAACACAGCAAACAATTCAGTCCAGATTCCCACCCACCGGCCGAGGCCCTCCGCTTTGGCTGGGGACGCCTGGCCTGCGCCTGGGCCGCTCTCTCACTGACTGCGCTTCTCCTCCCCGCTGGGCGCCCGAGCCTGGAGCCTGGGGATGCAGGCGGGCTCAGAGCTGCTTTCCTCCAGCCCTCCTGGCCCCCTCCCGTTCTCGGGGAGGAGGCTGTGCTTCCCTTCTCTTTTCCCCGAGGAGAATCCCTCAGCCGCCCTCCCCGAGCCCCCGACGCCAAGCAGCCTGGGGAGGACAGAGCTAGGTGCGCAGGCCCAAACGCGTCCCCGGCTGCAGGCGGAGAGCCCCGGGTCCAGACCCGGCCGGGGCGCAGCCCGGCGCGCTCACACCAAAAGCCCGTCTTTGCACTGCTGCAGCCCCTCGGCGCCCTCGGCCGGTGCGGCGCTCTTGACTTGGACGTAGACCGGGGAGGGGCCCGCTTCGCAGGCGGCTGTGCGGGGCGCCAGGGCCACGTCCTCCGGGCCGCCGCAGGGCGGGGGCGCGTACTTGCGGCGCAGGGAGCGGCTGACGTTCTGCGTCGGGTACCCCAGGAGCTGGGTGACGCGGGTGCCGCGCCCGCTGGCCTTGCACCCGGGCGCCAAGGCGTCCTCTCTGGAAAACAACAGGCGGGCGGTGAGCGGCTCCTCCGCGGCGCGGCGTGGGCAAGGCCTGGGCAGAGCTGGGGGCTCGTGGCAACTTGTCTCCCGCGCCTCCCTCCACTACCTGCCCTCGTCTCTCTCCCTCGGCTACACCTACTCTCCCCTCAACACCTTCCTGACTGGCGACCCTGCAGGGACCCTGCGGGAGGGCGGTCATCGATCCCATTCTCCAGGCGCGGCGTGTCCATTCGTGTCTGGACCGCGCGCCGCGTGCAGCCCCTTCCCGGCGCCCTCCACCCTTCCTGAGGTTTGGCAGAGATGCCGCCTCTGCAGGAGGAAGTCCTCGGTACAGGGCTGCTTTCCTTTTTTTCCTTCACTAACTGACCTTTGGCCTTGCTGACTCCCCTCACTGCGTGTCTCTCACGGCTCCATCTTTTCCTCCATCCCTAAGGCATTGCAATCATTAGCACTCCTAGTCTTGTTCTGTTTTTATTTCTAGTTTCTAATAAGTTATTGGCACTATTCTTACTATTAACTTCTTAAATAGCAGGTCAAAGTTCTCACCGGCGCGATACAAGGGAAATGTGGGGGGCGGGGGGGAGACACAGATCCTGCCCTCCAGGAGCTTACAGTCTAGGAAGACAGACAGATCGAAGGCTGGAGGAGGTGGAGGGCAGGGAGCAGAGTTGGAGACAGGGGAAGGAGACAGAAAAGCCATGCGGCAAGTGGCAGGTCGACATGCTGAGGTCCCAGCACTCCGTGGCGATGGCGGGCAGGTTTGGGGTGAGGGTCCCAGCCGGCCGGTGGCAGCCAGGGGGGAGGAGGGCAGGGCCGGCCCCCTGCCGCGCAGCAGCGAGCAGCATGCATCAGGTTTTACCTGATCTCGCTAGCCAAGTCGCCGCCGCAGGCCCCGCCGCCGACCCCGCCGCCGACGCCGTAGCCGAAAGCACCGCGGGTGCCGCCAGACCCGGGGCCCCCGCAGCAGCAGACGACGAGCCCCCAGATGCCCAAGGCCAGGCAGGCCAGCATGAGCAAAGAGCCCAGCACGGCGCCGATGATCATGCCCACACGCTTGGAGTCTGTGGAGAGAGGTGGAGAAGGGTCAGGCATCTCACCCCTTGGCAAGGGCCCGACTGACCAGGAGGTGCCACAGCAGGGGTCTGTGGGAAAGAGAGACAGAAATCCCCCCGGGGGGGGAGGGTTCTCGGGTTCTGGGACAGCCAGGAAGAAAGGTATGGGAGATATAAATGAAGCATGTGTGCCCGCTGCTTCTTTCAGAGCTCCCAGCTACAAGGTGCCCACCCCCAGCCCTCCCGGCAAAGGAGCCTCAGGACCAATGCACCTACCTGACACCTTCACCTCCACCACACAGACACTGTAGCCTACGTGATTGGCCACTGTACACTGATACAGCCCGTTGTCTGCACTAGAGATATCCTTCAACACCAGATCGCCATTGCTCAGACCTGAAATTAGAAAAGCAGCAGGTATAGTGAGAGTGAGGCTTGGTCTCTGAAAGCCCCCACCTCAGCCTCCATGCCTGTGGTGTGGGGGATGGGACACATAGGTTCCCTTGACCTTGCTAAGTCCCCTCCCCCCTGCTTAGACTCCTCCCCTGCTGAGACCAAGCAGCAGGAAAGCACCCCTTTCGCAGAAATTCTCTTTGTAACCATAGGGAAAAATACATTTCCTCTCTGAGCCTCCTTACTGGTACAGTGAGAACAGGATTAGAGCAGAGGGACTGTAACGTCCCTTCTAGTTCAGTTAGTCTTTGTGGATTTGTGCTAGGAACACCATGCACCTCATTCCATGTAGTCCTTACAAGTCCCTGAAAAGGAGATGCTGAGATTCCCTTATGGGTAAAGAAGCCAAGGCACAGAAAGGGTAAGCCCCTGGCTTGTGCATTGCAGCTAGCTAGCCTTTGTCCCAGCCAGGACAGAGCCCAGCTCCATCTCAAATTGAGCTCTTGTCAGATTACTGCACTGCTTTTGGCTGATTCCCCAGTTCTGCCTCCTCTTCCCCCCTCAACAGGAGCTGCTGGGGCAAGTCCAGAGAAGGAGCCCTCCAGCTCTTCCAGGTTGGACTGGGTGCCACTGATAAGCTAGGAAAACCCCACCAGGTCCCAAAGTCCTCTGCACGCTGCCCCCCCACCAAGGCCGCTCACCTTGATTTATAGAACCATGGAAGGATTCATGGTAGGAGAGCTCAGAGTGATAGCTGTGCTGAGAGTGGTAGGACCCTGCTCGGTAGGGGTGGATGTGCCCGCTGATCTTGGCCCACTTGTAGGACAGTGGCTGGGAGCCCCCGTTGGCAAAGCACTTGAGCACCACGTCGTTGCCCTTTGTCATGTGGCCCTCACTCCAGCACATGGGTACTGCGGGGCGTGCTGCAGGGAGGTGAGTGATTGTGAGCCAGGACCACTGCCAGGCAGAGGCAGGCTCACAGAGGCTAGGCAGTCCTCAGCCCCAAAACCTGAGGAAGGGAAGCCTAGAGGAGTCTGTCCATACCTTGCACAGTGACAACGACCTTCCGGGTGGCCATGGTGGTCTTCTTCACTCGACATTCGTAGGTGGCTGTGTCAGATACCTGCAGGTTCATGAGGTTGATGGAGGCATCATACTGGCTGGGGTCTGCAGCCGCAAAGCGGACCCTCTGCTGCAAATGCGGGAGGTTGCCGTGGTTGATCCTCTTGTCCTGGTAACTGAGGAACTGTGAAGAAGAGAAAACAGGTGGTGAGAAAGGTAGAACCAAGGGGGCCATGTGGCTTGGTGGCTCTGGGCAATTTATTTGATTCCTCTGAGAATGGGCACGATGATGCTTGACCCAGCGATTTCTCACGGCGTGGGTGAAATCTGATGAGGCCAAGCACTTTGGAAAGCATCGAGTCAAGCTAGGAACTTGCGGGCAGCAGCAGTATCTGGCCTGCCCGTTGGAATGGGTAAAGAGGAGATAGCCGGAATGCCTGGCTAGATTCCCAGCTGCACGACTCATCCCAGTTATCCCACTTCCCTGAGAGGCGTTGGAGGAATTCCCAGGTCCTTTGTTTCTTGCCCTCCTTTTACTCCCAAGATGTTGGCTGCCCAGTGAAATACAGAGTGAAGTGAATCCTGTGACCAGCACTCACCACGTTCTCTCTAGATGAGGGGTCTGAGTTGACCTGCATCCACTCAATGTCCAGCGTATTGGGACCATAGTCCTCGGGGTCCAAGATGTAAGGACAGCCCAGCCTCACATTGTCACCTTCCGCCAGGTATAGGACTTCCTGGCCATCCCCGTTGATCCGTACAGCAGACAGCAGTGCTGGGGAAGGTAAAGCAGGTGGGGTGAGAGGATTGGGCCAGAGGTTCAGCAGTCAGCTTCAGCCTCTCCTTCTACTGTTCTGTTGCAGCTGTCATCCAGGGCTCAGTGGGGCTTCCGTAGGGGGAGAAGCTGCTTGCATAAGTACGCAGGTGTGGTGTGTGTGTGTGTGTGTGTGTGTGTGTGTGTAGGCATGAGCATGTCTGTGCATACTTACATTGCTCACTTATGGGGCAGTGTCTTGCATGTTCACAGTCATGAATGTGTTCTGTGATTGTGTAGGTGTGCCTCTGAATATTGTTTAAATACACATAGCTATTATGTTCACAGGTATGTATACATGCTTCAGTGTATATACAAATACATACCTATATGTACATTGTATGCTTATGAGCATTTTCAGCTCCAAGGACATTCATGCACATGACTGTGTGGGGTAGCTGCTTATATATTTATGTGATGGTGTGGGTGATCTGTTACATGTCTATGTTTGTGTTTATGTGTAGGCATGTGGGATACCCAGAGGTATTAAGTGTTCTGATGGAAGAGGCTGACGGATTAAAAGCACCTGTCTGGGCTGTGCCTAGGCCTGTCTGGACCAAGTGAAGTGCTCGTGGCCAGAAGCAGAAGGATAGATATAAGGATTTCTGGGTCCATTTCAAGCCTGAGAAGCAGCAGACTGGATGTGTCTGTCCGTGCGGGTGCAAGTATGACTATGCGCGTCTGTGGCTGTGGATCTATGGGTATGACTGAGTGACGATGTGTGCCGACTGTGCAAGTGCTCTCACTGACACAGTGTGCCCTGCGCGACAGCAGGCAGCTGTGACATGGAGGCTGCCAGTGCTCAGGTGCGGTAGGGATGATGCGTGCCTGGGACGGTGGCAGCAGGGCAAGCCTGCCGTGATGGCCTGTGCTGCAGTAGACTGTGTCCTTCCCCTTGTGGTTCCTATGGCTGCTCCTGCATTGGGGCCCCTCCTGCCACTGAGTCAGAAACAAGCAGCCAGGGTCAGAAGCCAGGAGCCAAAAGCTGAGGATTGAGCTCCTTTCCCTCCCCATCCCAGAGCCCCAGGCAATCAGTAGCCCAAACAAACCGGTTAGACCTAGACAGGGATAAGAGGGGGCTGTGCCCAGGGAGCCACCCTGGGTGCTCAGCACCCTACCTCAGGTCTCTAGCAATGCTTCCTCCTCAGGTCCCTCAAGCAGCTAGCTAGCTTTCCATCCCCAGACCTTTTGAGTCAACATGGCCTGTGGAGTCCCAGCCCCAAGTCTTAGCAATCATCCTGTTTGGCTTAGGATACTTGCACACCTCAGGGCATCTCACATGAACCATTCCAGCTTCCTAGGCAAGGCAAATTGACAAATAGAGCCTTCCAAATGTAGATGTATTCCTGTCCAGTCCTCCTTGTCACACACAAAGGCACTGACAGGTCTATACCAACACAGATTCGCATTTGCAGGCAAGCTCAGGACGTGTGAATCCAGAGACACACCCACTGCACGCTCCTATGGTTTCAGGTTCCGTCATTCAAGACCAGACATATCTGCAGAAGCCCTACCTGTGAGAAGTAGCCTGGCTCCAGAGAGGCAAACAAGGGCCCTTCCAGCTCCTCAGGGACTTGAACTTGTCCTTTGGGGCCCTGGTTGGGCCATCTGCCATGCCCTACCTGGGCTAGACTGGCAGCAGCAGAGGTGCTAACGGGACCTGGTGAAGCCTCCTCCTGCCCCAGGTCAAGAGAAAACCATCTCATTCCTGAGATAAGGATCCTGATGCTATCTGCCAGATCCTGCTGCAGTACCTGGGAAGCTGAGGATGAGCCAGAGCGCAGGTGAGAGCAGAGGCCCCACCCTGGGGCAGAGCCACGGAAAGCAGCAGGCAACAGGGAGGATGCTTCCCACACGGCAGAGGCCAGGCAGGCAGGAGCGGGAGGATTCAGAAAAAGGGGCTCTGAAAGGAGGACAGACTATGCCTCCACCCTGCACTGAGTGCCTTTCTTCGATTGTCCTGGCCTCACCCCATCTTCTCATTCTCAAAAGCTTTCTCAGCCTCCTCCCAAGGGTTCCAGCCTTTTACACCTCCTCCCTCTTGTTAGGAAGTTGTTCCTATTGTGTCACGGTGCTTCCTCTTGCTGAGACACTGAGGAGGCACTTTCTGGAGCCAGGGAGCACGGGGGAAGTGGGAGACTGGAGAAAGGAATAAAGCCACAGTGGAAGAAAGCCCACTGCTGAGAATAGGGGGATCACCTGGTGTTCCCCAAGAAAGACAGTGGCCATCATCTCCCCACAAAATCACCGGGGGCTGGCACTGTCTATGGGGTGTCCCCTCAGGAGTAGTAGCTACTTTCAACTGCAAATCCTCTTCAAATTTTCAGGCAGCTTCCAGACAGGAAGGTAAGAGAAGGGAAAGGGAGATAGAAGAAATAGCTGAATAGCTGCACATTTCCACACAGAATATAAAAATGTCCCAGCTCCCCAGAGCTTAGCCAGGTGCCCTGGGTGGGCTCTGCCAGCCAAACTCACAAGACATGGAGTGTTATAGACATCCTGCCAGAAATGCCAACAGCCGTGCACACACACACACATGCACACACTCACGCGCATGCACACACGCACACAGGCTAACACAGTCCCCTTCCCCCACTCCTTCCTGATACCCCTTCATCCCAATCCAGACCCCAGGAACAGCATAGAGCTACTTCAATGATACACAACAGAATGGCCCTTGCTGGGACTTGCCTGGCCTGGGCAAGGTGCCACAGAATCCAAACCTGAGTCCTGCCCTCCAGGAGTACCCCAGCGGGATGAGGCGGCCCAGGGAGATACCTTCTGTCCCCTTTTTCCTCCGGTCTCATCCTGGAGGAGAACTCTCACAGCACAGGAGACCCAGCATGGAGGTTTCAGGCCTCAGCTGTCACCTTTCATGATGGAAACAGCCCACCAAGATGTAGCCTTTCACAACACACGACTCCTCTGGCCTGCTCAGATCTTTGGCCTTGAAAGCAGCCCCTCCCACTCAATGGCAAGGGACTGTCGTGATGGAAACTGATCCTTCTCAGGCTCCTCCTCAGCCCCCACCCAGAGCCGCCGCTCACCTGACTCCTACCCCACCTGCAGTTACCACACATAACTGAGCAAGCCCTGTCCTCCAGGTCCCAGCGTGGGCCTAGCACACAAGATACCTGCACACGTGTGAGCCCCAACAGACTCTCCGATGCTAGGAAGATCCTGCCCTAAACTTTTGGGCTCAGGCTATCCTGAGCAGAGGCCCCTTTGGCAGCATCAGAACCGGGATGGCGTGAGGGCAGGCAGGCTCTCGGTGAGCCCTGGCTGTCCCTTTCCCTGCCCACTGCCCGGCCCCATACCTGGGCTCAGGCACACAAGTAGGAGATGGAATGTTCCTCGGACTTGCATGTCTCTGGGCTTGGTGTCGGCTCCGTCTGGGCTGGGTTCCTGTGGGCCGGTGGTGGTGGTGGTGGTGGTGGTAGTGGTGGTGGGTGGAAGGGGCAGGTGGAGGGAGGGGAGCTGAGGGCCCAGACACTGCCTGGAATGGCAGGAAGGTGCAGTGAGTGCCCAGCTGAGGAGCAGCTGGAGTTATTTCTATGGGAGGGAGGGGGCCTGGTCCCCGCCTTGGGGAGGAGCCCCAGTAACCCTAATTAGCGGGGTGACAGGATGGCCTACCCAGGCATTACCCAGCCTTCACCCAAGCTCTTCCCTGTCCTGAGTGTAGTGCACAGTGCCCAGGGGGACTTGTAATTAAGCACCTGTTAAACATCTACTTCCTCCTGGTCACATCCTGGGGTGACAACAGTTGCCCCATTTTACAGCGTCCACGGAGCTCCCCTCACCACTCATTTGCTATCCCCTTCCCTGGGGGAAGTGGGAAAAAGGAAGGAGAAGCCAGGCTTGGGAGGAAGGCTGGCCAGGCCTAGAAGAATTAACAGTGGCCCAGGACCCTGGGCATGACACACTCTCCCAGTTCCTGAGCCTAGTGGAGGACCCCTATAGGAGGAGGCCTGAGAGAAGGTGCATCAGGGAGGTGGACCTTTCTGCCATGCTGGGACCTGAGCTGGAGGGCAGGCCCAGCAGATGAAAGGGAGCCAGGAATGCTCAGCCCGCCTTCCCCTCCAGGCCTCTGGCCCTTCAAAGGCAGCAGGCCTCAGAGCTGAAAAGGGGAGGGAGGGAGTTGACACAGGAGCAGGATCCCCCACAGCTTCACTTCCACCCATTCGAGGTGGGCACAGCCTGGAAAGCCATACATGTTATTGGGGAGCCTGGCTCCTAACTGCACACACAGAATAGAACAGTTTGCTGAAAGGCCTAAGAGAAGAGGGACCGCAGTGTGTAGAGGGCATGACTAAAGCAATGGGGAGTTGAGGGACTCCTCTCATGAGGGGATGTCCAGGAGGATTACTGCACATGTCCTTGAATGAGGGTGTGCGGGGGGAGGGGGGAGGGAGGGCACACCTCTGCGAAGAGTCTCTATGTGCTTCCTTGAAGCATCACTGGGTTTCCCAGCTTTGATGCCCAGGAAGAGTGGCTTGAGGATTAATGCAGACCCTTACAACCCTCCCTGACCTCACTGGGGAGAGGAAGCCAGCAGAGTTCTGGGCAGGCTAGAGCTGGGATCTGTGGAGGGTCCCAGCCAGCAGGAGAAAGTAGAAGGTAGCCCTAGTTATCTGCCCCA
The DNA here is from genome assembly GCA_004027165.1 of Ctenomys sociabilis. Taxonomy (NCBI): domain Eukaryota; kingdom Metazoa; phylum Chordata; class Mammalia; order Rodentia; family Ctenomyidae; genus Ctenomys; species Ctenomys sociabilis. The sequence continues at coordinate 49,869 of PVKA01008840.1, forward strand.
GGGGTACAGAACAGACTTGGGGTCCCCTGGACTCCAGGACTGCCCACAGAAGGCAAGGTAAGGAGGGGCCCCACTCAACTGCTTGACTATGTGAAAGGGATCAAGGGCCCTCCTCTACCCCTGACATGGGGCTCATGAAGGGCAGAGGGGGAAGAGTCTTAGGGAGAGTAATAGGCCTGGAGGACGCTGCCAGGACTCACCCTTCTGAGAAAAATAAGACAGAAGAATAAGGAAGTTCTAGGAGTCCATGTCTTTCCATCTTCCAAACCCCTATCCCCAATTCCAACAACAGAGTGCCTTGGACCCCAGGAGTTGTACATAGTGAATACCCTTTATTTCCATATTTATTTTAAGGTTTATGGGATTGTCCTGCTCCCTCTGGAGAGCAGGCATCATTACCCCTTACAGAGGAGGAAACAGAGGCCTGGAGAAGCACAGGGACTTGATTCAGTTGGTGTTGCTGGGGCCTAAGCAGAGAGAGCCAGCCATCCTGACTCAGCCTAGAGAAGTCCATAAAAAGGACTTGGTGACCCTATGGATAGCTAGAGGCACTCATGAGAAGGAAGCATGGGAGACCGGTGGGGGGCAGAAGAGAAAACTGGTGGAACTCAGCAGAGGAAAATGGAAAGGAAAGGCTCATAGCCATGGTTTCATTAAAATGAAGTGCAAGGCAAGGGTTTATCTGAGTTCTGGGTTTATGCTAACATTAGAGTTGGAGGCAAGCCTGGATCTGAGGTCAAGATTGGGGTTAGCTGAAATTATGAATGAGGTAAAGGTCAAATTTGAGGTTGGTATTAGAGGTAGGTTGGTATTACGGTTAGAACTACAGCTATAACTGAGGCTAAGGTTTATGCCTGGGGTTGATATTATGATAAAGAATAGGATTTTTGTTTCATTTTTCAGGTAGGTTTAGGAATGCAGCTAGGGCTAAATCAAAACCTGGGTTGAGATTGATTTAGGATTAGTTACAACTGAGTTAGAATTGAGCTTGGGATTTGAGTTAAAATACTCTATGGTAAGGGTTAGAACATGGATTAAATATATATGAGCAGGAGGGATTCATAGCAATAAAAATGAGATTTTAATTTTGATACAGAAAACATCAGTTTCCATGTGCTAAAAACCTAGGTTTGGCTAGAATATTCAACCTTTAACTCTGGTATTAAGTAGAATTCCAAGATTTGGGTAGATCTAAATGGCATGAACCCATCTGAAGCATATAGAGTTACTTAGTGTTATAACAAATATAACTTCTGAAGCCTTGCTCCACCACCAAAGCTCATGTCCTGGTCCAGCTCCAAGAAAGTCATTTGTAGAAAGACATGCAATCTAGTGGCAATTAGGGGGACTCTGACACCAAACTAAACCAGAAGCCAAAGCCCATCAGAGAGAGTCCTATTGAGGAAGGTGTCTGGTTGTAGAATCCAAGAGGTGAGAGTTGAAGGAGAATGAAGACTCAGGTACTTCTAGAAGAACAGACACTTCAGAGGGGACTACACAATGGTTTCGCTGTGCTTCAAAAGACCGCGCACCATAAAAATCCCCCTTGACCTACTGAGGGCTAATTGTCACCTCATTATTTGAGGCTTATAAAAGAAGCTGTCGGCCTTCCTATCCTGCACCTGGTAGGGTTGTGGCAGGGTGGCAATGAGATGAAGGGGCTAGGCATAGGTCCAGCCAGTAGCCCTTGTCTGTCTCTGGACCTTGAACTCAGCAGAAGAAGAGCCTATTCCAACTCCTCCCTTTCCTTTTCCCCCATTAATTCTCTACCCTAAGCATCCCATTTCACTGCCTATTTCCTCTTCAGATTGTATAAATGTCTATCCAGATCTCAAAGTCTTGCACTTCCCTGGTTGGAGGAGACTGAGGCTATTGGAAATATACATAGTACATGCATGGCCCATCCAGAGGCTCAGAGACAGGCAGAGGGGGACCAGACTATGACCTAAACCCAATACATGAATTTCAAAATGGGCCCTTTGCTTTTTGCTCTGAGATACCCACAGCATAATGACTCCTCTTGTTCCCCAGTTTGAGTGATATTTGCTTCTGTTTTAAAACAGAAACAGAACATCAAAGGGAAAGGCCTATAGCACTGAACAGAGAGAAGAGGAGGGAGGAGGCAAGACAATGGACCAGAGACCCCCAGAGCAAGCTTCTTAGATGCAGTGAGTCCCACTCCAGAGTCAAAGCCCTATCCTTTCCCCAACTTCTTCCTCTAAAGCCCTTTTTACAGCAATTCTACGAACCTATAGACATGGATGTCATGTTTATCAGTCACTTCAGTTGGTCACAGGAATCAGTCACATGATTCCACCATGTTTGTTTGACTTTTTAAACTGCCTTCATAAGCACCAGGAAATCTCATCTTTATAGGTAGGAGGTAAACCTGATTTTAGAAAACATATGTGCCTTCTCCCTTTTTTCTTTTTAATTGGATAAGACCCTCTTCCCCTTGTTTCTTCTCACAGAAATTCCATAATGGCCTGAGCAGAACAAAAGAACCCAGTAAAGCTCAACTCTATGGGCTGAGTATTACAAATAAAGCCATCAAGTGGCTCCATCCTGATCTCTTAAAGAGTATACTATTTCTTAAGTGGCTAAGGGACTCCTTAGGCGTGGGCCTCCCACTCTAATCTCAGAGGAATTTCTAAGGGACATCGATGCTGAAGAGCTCACCCTTCTCCTTAAGGAATTGGTGGGCCACAGGATGGAGAGGTCTAAGGCCAAGAGAGCCCTCAGTGGGGCTCTTGCTCGTCTAGAAAAGACACTAGTGTCAATCTAGTTTGGAACATTGACTAACAGTGCTTAGTAAGTACTTTAATCTCACAAATGATTGCTTTGTGGACTCAGTGAGTCTCCTGCATGGGATGCCATTGAAAGGATCTAAGAAAAAAAAAAAAAAAAAAAAAAAAAAAAAGAAAGGATCTAAGACCAAATTCTTATTCTCTCAGTCTCTGTCTCTCTGTCTCTGATTCTGTCTCTATCTCTCTCTCACTCTCTATCTCTGTTTCTGTGTCTGTCTGTCTCTGTCTCTGTCTCACTGTCTCTCTGTTTCTCTCTGTCTCTGTCTCTGTTTCTCCCACTCTCTCTGTTTGTCTCTCACTCTCTCTGTCTCTGTCTCTCTCTTTCTCTCTGTGTCCCTGTCTCTTGTGTATATCTGTCTCTCCTCTCTGTGTCTCTGTCTCTGTGTGTCTCTCTGTCTCTGTCTCACTCTCTCTCTCTGTCTCTCTGTATCTCTCTGTCTCTCTCTCTCTCCCTTCCTTTCCCTCCCTCCCTCCCCACCCCAATGTGAGCCATGGAAAACATCATAACCAGCACTCCACTTGTCCAGACTACCTCACTGCTGTGTTCTTGATCAGTGGCAACAGCGTGACCCTGCCAATTTGAAAATGGAATTATTAGGGCTGGCCAAATAGCTCAGCAGATTAAGGCACCTGCAAGCAGGCACAGGGGCCAGGGGTTTGATCCCTGGACCTGCCCTGCCAGCCCTCCCCCCAGGGTGCACTGAGACAGCAATTGAGACTGGGCATGGTGATGCATGCCTGTAATCCCAGCTCTTGGGAGGCTGTAAACAGGAGGATCACTAGAAGTCAGAATTAGTAGTGAGATCCTGAACACCTTATAGACCCTTCCCTAATATATATATATATATATATATATAAAGAAAGAAAATGGAACTATTTATTATTGCAATATGGCTTGGGTCTGGCATAAAATAAGGAATGGTGAGAGATCAGTATGGGATGGCAGTTTAAATTCTATTTGTCACTTAACATCGTTTCTTCATAAAACATAGAGGATAGAGTAAATTCCCTTATGTTCAGGCTTTCACGATACTTTATCTCAAGAAAATCCCAGAAACTATGATATTTAGAGTCTCCCCCCTGACGAAGAGAGGGTTATCTTTTTTTTTTTTTTTTTTTTTGGCACAACCAGGGATTGAACTCAGACTCTTTTTGCTTTCCAGGGAAGCACTTATTCCACTGAGCCATCTCTCTGGCCCTGAGAGAGTTATCTTTGATGATCCTGTCCTCAGACTCCCATCTGTCTCTCAGGGCAAATGAAACTCTCCCACCTGTTCAATGAAGACAGCCTCAGTGGGAACCTCTTCACCCTGAGCCTTGTATCAGCAGGCTAATAAAGTATCCTATCTTCTACAAGAACTTCATGAGGCACAATGGGCTGGATATAGGTCTGGCCAATGGCCCACATCTGTCTCTGGGCCTTGCACTCAGCAGAGGAAGAGGTTCCAATCCTGAGAAGCACCCTAGTCCGACTCTTCCCTTATTGGTTGATACCTGGTTGATAGCCATTCTTTCTGGAGTGAGATGGAATCTTAGTATTTCTATTTGCATTTCTTGAATGATCAAGACTCCTCCCATAAGGCTTAAGAACTCTGAGGGAGCCCAGTGCCCCAGAGGAACCCAGCATCCCTCAGGCCCTCACCACGCTCCTCGGTAACATTAAGTCCTATAGGATGTACTCGGTGGTGCTTCCTACTCCTCTAACTCATAACTTGGACTTGTTCTGCCCCTGAGAGAGGTCCCAGGAGCAGAAACAACTACTCGAGTCCAGGTCCCTTTTTCAGTTAGAGGTGTCCAACAATGCAAATAATACATAGGTCAACTTTCAGAGGATCTTAATAAGTTTGTAGATGGGTTTCCAACTTTGGCCCCTGCTTTTAATATATCATGGCAAGATGTCCAATTCACCTTGACCAGATGAAAGACAAAGAATCCTACAAGAGGCTAAGAACTGTGCAAATGAATAGTATGCTTTAAAGAGGAAAAAAAAAAAAAATCCACACTGGAGAGGCTGTTTTTCCTTCAGTAGAATAAAAGTGGGACTATAATACTCATGATGGGCTAAAAATAATGCCTCCCATTATTTAAGGTCAAGTATGATAACTGTTTTCATCATGGACATGAAAAGGTGCATCAAGAAATCTGTTAACTGGGACCAGGGAGATGGCTCAGTGGAATAAGCACTTCCCTGGCAAGTGGAAGGGCCTGAGTCCAATCCCCGGTTCCACAAAAAAAAGAAATCTGTCAGTTATGATAAGGTGAGCAGGGTCATACAGAGCAAAGAATATCCAGCTGTCTGCCAAAGAGGGATGTGTACCAGTGACACACCATTTCACTTGTCAGTGAGCCCCAGATATTTGGAATACATTACAAAAGCTTCAAATGGGTCCACTGATACTTATGACCCAACTACTGGATGTAGCCTTCTTGGCATTCAACAATTGGGATCCAGATGATGGTGAAAAGAGAAGGGCCAAAATTATAGCTGTGGCAACTGGCAATGCTTTCAACACACCCAAGTTGGCTAAGAGAAAACATGGCGACAATTGAGGAAAGGGTTCCTATTTTATTTTATTTTATTTTTATTAATGAAGTTTACTGGTACATTTTTAGGTAGATATAATAATCATATTCACCATAGGGAATCTGTACCTGTACAAGAAATAACTCGGTTTTGTACAGATTATAGCTTCATTTTGGTTTCCTATTCCCCTACCCTTATTTTAACCCCTCTTCCCCAACCAACAGAGGAAAATGACTCCTTTTCCCCCATTAACATTTGTTATTGGTTGATGTGTTTTTCTTTCTTTTTTTTGGCTTGGTATTATTTTGTTGTTGTTGTTGTTGTTGTTTGATATCTTGATGACAGCCATTCTTTCCAGAGTGAGATGGAATTTCAGTGTTGTTTTAATCTGCATTTGTTGAATGGTCAATGATGTTGAACATTTCTTCATATATTAATTTCCCATTTCTTCTAAGAGTTCCTGTTTTAAATACAAGTAAACTAGTCCCTGGCCTCATAGCTGCACCAAACTAGCACCAGACCCTCCTCTGAGTAGTAGACACCTAATGTGCCTGACTCAGCAACGGAGGGCTCACTGTCCCCACTTCAAGGGATGGGGTAAGCCAGCCAAAGTTCTCTTCTCCTGCTCTGATAAAGATCAAAGGTGCCTGGGGCAACCTACAGTGCCTCTGTCCACAAACATCCCCAACTCCTGTGAGGAACCCCAGGTAACTGTGAAGGTCATGAATGTGCCCACTTATAGATACAGGGGGAACTCATTGTTTCAAATCCCTTCTCTGGAAAACTCTCCTCTAGATCTATAGCCATAATTGGGATTGAAGAGACTCCTAGACAGTGTTTCTTTACTCCTGCTCTGCCATGTCACTTTGAAGGCCAAATGTTTAACCATGAGTTTTTAATTATCCACACAATGTCCTACTCCCTCACTAAGAACAACTTACTAACGAAACTGGGGACAATTCTCAAATTCCAGCAAAGGCCAAGGTGAACTTCACTTGTTTGAATTATACCAGGACTCTCTGACCTAATTAGCCAAAAGTTGGGTCCTGCTGAATGGTATTATGGAATACTTGGTTGGGAAAATTCAGTGTTGCAGTAGTTATAAAACTAAAAGACCCTCGTCAATTTCCCAGCCGAAAGCAGCATAAAAGAAGCAGCCCACAAAAGCCTCCAACCTCTCACAGAAGTTTCAGGAACACGGTCTTCTGTGGCCTTGTCAGTCCCCTTGCAATACTCCAATTCTCTCAGAGGAAAACACAGGGTGGTACAAGGTCTCTGCCTCATTAATGAGGCTGCAATCCCAATCAACCCTCTGATAGTAGATCCATAAACAATTGTCTCCCAAACCCTTGGAGACACAAATTGGTTCTCAACCTTAGATCTTAAAGATCTAGGGCTGGCCTGATAGCTCAGTAGACTAAAGCACCTGGTTAGGCAGAGCACAGAGGCTGGGGTTCACTCCCTGGTGTGTCCTGCCGCCCCCGCCCCCAGGGCACACTGACATGGCAATTGAAACTGGGTGCGGTCGCACATGCCTGTAATCCCAGCACTTAGGAGGCTGAAAACAGGGGGATCACGATGAGTTTGATCTGTGTAGTTAGACCATGTAGGCCCTGTGTCCCCTGTACTAAATGCATTTAAAAAAAAAAATTCTTTTTTTTTCCTATTCCTCTCCATCCAGATTCTCAGTCTCTGCCTTTCAATGGGAAAATCTCATTTCAAAGGCAAGCAATATACTTGGACAGTTCCTCAACAGGGGCTTAGAGGCTGCCCTTACCACTTTGCTCAGGCACTAGAAAAACACTTAAGGAACCTGGATCTTAAAGAAGGAACCATTCTACAACATAAAGCCAGCCCCACTTGAGCTGTCTGAAGAAAATATCACCCAAAAGAAAAAAAGTGGGGCCAGGTAGATAGTTCAGCAGCATAAGTACCTGCACTTGTCCCTGGTGAGAGAGAGAGAGAGAGAGAGAGAGAGAGAGAGAGAGAGAGAGAGAGAGAGAGCTACTCCTGTGAGCTTCCTCTTCAAAAAATAAGACTCCGGTATCACTTTTGGTACAAGTAAGTAAATGGCCACCTGTATTGAAACTGCTGTCTTTAATTAAATCCATAATGTGGGTAACTTTATTAAATAATTTACCTAATATCTTTCTTTGCCATACCTTCTCCTTTACAGCAAGCATGGAACTATGACCTGCTTCTTCTCCTAATTGGGTTCTACATCTCCAACCTAATAACAAAGTTTCTCTCCTGGCAAATTCACCAATGAAAATTCACCATGAAACAGGAAGTTCCTATAAGCACTGTTTCTCATTGTCTTCTGATTTTTTTTCTTTGATCCAGCCAGTGAGCCAAATGTTTAACCATGTTAAACACCCTAAGAGAGTTGGAGAGCGGGTGCTCCCCAGTGGGGAAGGCCTGAAGCCCCTTTCAGCAGGAAGTAGCTACGTGGAGACAGACTCTACAGCCTCAGCACCCCATAAAGAATCATGAGGATGCAGATGTGGGGGCAGGCACAAGATTAGGACAGAGCAGACTGGCTGGGGAAGTAGGCGTGACCTGTTCAGAGCCAAGGCTCAGGACACATACACAGAATGGTTCCCAAAGCCTTGTATGTGGACTTCTCTTGAGAGCTCAAGCGGTTTCCAGTGGCATGATCTAGACCTGACATCAGCCTGAGGAGGGAGGAATACAAAAGCACAGCCATGGGCTACTGTGCTCACATTGTAGCCTGCTTTCGTTCTATACAGTGTACTTATTTTTCCACTTTTACTTGGTCCAAACTCACTCTGCAGAGCTTATTTATTTTCCTACCTTAAATTTATGTAAAACCTTGCCATCATTTGCAGTTGACTTGACCAATTCTTTGCACAGGACAGAAAGAACCTAGAAACTACCTCTAGAAGGAGACTGTAGCAGTGTAAAACCTAGTAACAAGAGGTAAAGTTTGCTGTTTGGGAGATAAGTGAAGACTGAGAGGAAAACAGCCGGGAGTAACAGTTAGTGGTTATTTGGGGCCAGAAGAGGTGGGTCCTTGAGAACTGAACCTCTGGAGACCTTCTAGGCAACTAAGACTGATTGCCCTGGATAGTGTGTGTGCAGATGGGGTGGGAGAAGAAAGAGGGGGGGAGAGAGAGAGAGAGATTAAAGTCTAAAGTCCAATGAGACTTCATATTTTAAATTTGTTGAAGTAAAATTTCCCTTTACTTGGCTCCATGGATTCTCTGGACACAGATCTTTTGCAGAACCTGCAGCCTACTCTGGTCCCCCCAGGCTGTCCTCAGGCCTGTCTGCAGGCAATTGCTCCCAAGAGGTGACAGACAACAGAGAAAAGCTGGGTGTGTGCCTGACTCCCACTAAGCCAGACCTGGCCTGACCGGGTCTCACTCCACCAGCCCTGTTTGTTTCCTGTTGCCTAGATACCAAGCTGAGGGACTGAATGAGGAAGATGGCTCCAGAGGTGGGTGAGGCTCAGAGGGAGCCCTATTCTGCTGGGGTGAGAGGAGAGGGAACTGTTCCTTAGTGGGAGAGCAGGAGGCTCAGCCCAAAGGAAATGTGCAAGAGGCCCCAGCTCCCTTAGTTTCCTCCCTGCAATACCCCTTCCCTGAAATGCCCAGGGAATCTCTGTGTTTGTGGAACTACAGCCCTTTCTTCACATGAGGTAATGCTGTGCAGTAGCTGGGAAGGAAGACATTTGAAAGGATTTTAGTCATGGCAAAACAGCCTAAGCCAGGTGTCATGGTGCTCACCTGCAATCTCAACTACTCAGGAAGCTGAAGCAGGATTCCAGTTCAACCCAAGCCTGGGCAACTTAGTGAAATACTGTCTGTTGCAAAATATTAATAATAATAGTAATAATAATGTTAAAGGCTCTGTAGTAGAATGTTCTTTAATACCTAATACCAAAAACACTTATGGACATACCTGGATTTGGACTTGTTTTATGCAGTCCCAAGGAACCAAACCAGAGCCATGCATGAAATGCATGGAAGATACCTATTGACCCAATGTTAAGAACTTTCTGAGCCCCAGGGCTGATCAAAGATGCTCGGGTTGCCTTCAGAGGACTCTGACTTTCAGTGTGTGCACGTCCAGGCTCTGCAGCCACCTGGCTAGCGCTTACACGGGAGATGCGATTGGCAGGAGTTCCAAGGAGGCTTCTAACCTGACTGCCTATGATCTGGTCTCATCACCTCATGCCCAGCAATCGTGCTCACTCACTAGCTCTCTGGGGTTTCTTCTAGGGCCCAGCCCTTCTGTTCCACTCTCTCTCCAGTCCCTGCACCCTCCTTTCTGGGAGACTTATAAGAAAAGCTTCTAAAACTTTAACCATATTCATGCCCCAATCTCAAGCTATCACAGGGCCCTGGGACCATGAATACTTGGACAAAAAGATTGCATCCCTAAGGGACAAGGAAATGGGAGAGTGCACCAAGAGGGCCTGTCCAGCTAAGAGGGGAGGACCTGTGGGAGTGAACGCAGAGGGAAGGTTTAAGCTACTTAGAGCATCAAACCAAGAATCACTCTATGATGCTAGAAATGAGGACTTTCCATGTAACCCTGGCCCGAGCTCCCAGAATATATCTTAGAGTGTAGATGGAAGGTGGGGACTCCTTTGAGAGCAGTCTTGCACAAAAAGGGACTTCCAGTCTTCAGCAGGCAGCCCCCTTTTTCACAGCATCCCCTCCAGGCTCCTGTGCAGCAGGAGTACCAATTAGAGTGGAAAACAGCAGGAAAACAGTGGAAACAACTCTCTGTCCCCGAGCCTCTGTGGCACCTGCACCCACACTTCTCATCTGAGACACCAGCGTCTCCCCTCTATAGTCACGTACATAGCTGCTACCTTCCCTCACCCCAGAGCCCTGTCTAGCTTTGAACTCTGGAAGCCCTTTTTATCTAAGCCAAAACAAAGCATTTTTACTGAGACAAATTAATGGTCACCTGTGACCTAAGTCATAGGTGGGGTGCTGAGGTTTTCTAGGGACACTGGAGGACCTCCCAGTACCCCACTGAGTCAGGGACTTCCTGGCTCAGGCACCAAGACAGCTGCTGAGTCACACCCTCCTGGAGCTGCTCCTGCAGCAGGCGCAAAGGCTCCGAGACCGCCCCCAAGCCATGGCAGAGCGTCGTGTGGGCAGCGGCACCGGTGGGCAGGTAGAGTACAGAGCCCAGGCAGGAGCTGGGCACACGTCCCTGAGGGGCTGCAGACCTGACTCAGTGCTCATGGTTAAGGCAGTTGCTGGATTTTTATGGCCCAGTCTGTCACTGCAGGGACCTACAGGGTCCCAGGAGCACCAGATGGGAGGCTTTGCAGCCCTCAGAAACTAGTGTCTTTGTATGTACTATAAAATATAATATAATATAGGGGCCAGGAAGATGGCTCAGTGGAATAAGTGCTTCCCTGGCAAGCACAAGGGCCTGAATTCAATCCCTCGGTTCTGCAAAAAAAAAAACCAAAAAAAAAAACAAAACAAAAAAAAAAAAAAACTGATGTATAATATAACAATAAGATGGAAAGAACTTATATATTCAGGGAATAAAGTCTGAAATATCTTGGGCAAAGCCAGGCACAGTGGTCAATGCCTGTAATCCCAGCTACATGGGAGGATGAAGAAGAACGCCAAGTTGGAGGCCAACTGGGGCAACTCAGTGAGACCCTATCTCAAACAAAAAAGGTTGGGGATGCAGCTCAGCGGCAGTGTTCAGAAGACTCCTCTGCACAATCAACAGCACCTGCACACACACAGGCATGTGCGTGTGAGCATCTAAACCCTCAACCTTTCTTGCTTGAGGATGGCAGAAGTCCCCTGGTTCAAGAGAGCCCCATGCAGGTGACAGCAGGGCCTTGGGAGGAAAAAAGAGGAAGGCATTTGGCGGAAGGGTCCTTTTTAAAAATCCATCTTTTTTTTTTCTTGTGAGAGCCATAGGCTTTACTCCAGGAAAATGTACAGAAACAAGTTCAACTATAGCTTTAAGAGTAATATAGCCTCTTAAAGCCAGTCCATATCTCATTTAAGATCCTTATTCTAGATTTCTTTCTTTCTTTTTTTTTTTTTCTTGCCTTCTATACCCTCCCAAGGCAGAATCATCACTGAAGCGTCAAGCACCAACACCAGTGCACTGGCAGCGCTTACTGAGTGTCTCCAGGCTTCCCTAACTCTACTCCTTTGCAGCCTCCTAGATGCCCCAAGGCCAGCTGGTGGGGAACAGTGCTGAGCTCATTTCCACCTCTGGACACGAGGGGAAAGGGAGAAAGACTCTTCATTCAGAGCACCCCACTACCCCTTCTCATGTGGCAAGACGACAGCTGATCGTCCCTGATTCCTGAACCTGGGGCACACTGGCAGCGCTCAATGTCACACCCATGCCTTCCTCTTTTTTTCCTCCCAAGGCCCTGCTGTCACCTGCATGGGGCTCTCTTGAACCAGGGAACTTCTGCCATCCTCAAGCAAGAAAGATTGAGGGTTTAGATGCTCACACGCAGGACCTAGCTGGCCTAAGTGGGCCAAACTGCTCTTGACAGTGCCCTGTTGCCAGGACATGGGCCCCTGCTAAGTCAAGCCAGTTCTCAAAGCCACTTCGACCTGCACAGGCTTCTCAGGAGTCCTCAGAGAAGAAACTGCAACCCTCTTCCACATCATGGGCCAATTGTAGGTAAATTTCTAGAGACCCAAGTGGCCAACCCTGGGCCCGAATGCAGAGATTCTCTCCCATACCATCCTCATTTGCTCCAGCAGGTTGTGTTCCCTGCCTCCAAAGCCAGGCCTTTACTCAACCTCCCACCGTCCTGTAACCAGCAGCGGCTCTAGTCTAATGCTGGCCTGGGTTTCACCCCATGAGCATGGCCCATTTTCTCTGCAAGAGCCCAGGACTTAGCAGTCCCCTTGTCTCCCTGCCTTCACTCCACAGGCCCCACTCTTTCCAGATCTGAGATGGATGATGTGTTTACAGAGCTGGGCAAACTCCAGGCTTACTATGACTTTCCAGGGAAAGATAGTCCTCTGAAACAGGTACGGGCTTGTTCTTTGATGTCTGCAGGTGTCAACTGAAGAGGTCATGCCAGTATGCCACCTGCAGAAGGGCTCCAGCATCCTTGGTGGCACTGCCTTGCCTTCTCTCAGTCTGGGCTGGATGCCACATACTTCCAAGAACTTTGGAGCAAGGATTCTTTGGAGAAAGTCCAAAGACTGAACTTAGTGAGAAAGTTTCCCCCCAACAACACCTGGTGGGGCTGCCCAAGTGGTTGGGAAGACACTAGCTTCTCTGAGGGGGAGAGTGTCCTGGCAGCAGGGCACTCTGGTGCAGTGCACAGGCTGAGGAGGAGGAAGCACAAGAAGCAGCTTCCTGACTCTCCCTAGGCCCTATGAAAAGAGGACTCTTGCCCGGGGCCCTTGTAACCTGGCGTTGTAAACACTTGCAACGCTCCCAGCAGCTGTCTGCCTCCTCTGTGCAGGACATGTGGAGGAAGACAAGACTGGGCTCTAAATCTAAGAAATGGAGCAGACCCCAGGGGTTAGGGAGCAGGGCAGCAGGGGCACCCAAGGGGAGTCATTTGGAAGCCCTTCCCCCACTCCCAGCTCACACAAATAAGGGAAGTGGCTCCAGTAATGCAAGCTGATGCTCCTTGCCCCACGTGGGAGGCTGGCAACCAGGTTCTTCCAAAAAATGGCTAAATGTGAAGGGAGCAGCCTGGGGGAAGAGTCAGAAACGGCCTGGTGCAAACCAGAGGTTTCCAGAGCAGAGGCTGGGCCTGCTCTAGTCACTGAGTGCTCCAGGCCACCTGGGCATGCCAGGCACTCAGTAAGGACCTGCATGAATGCCAGCTCCATAAGGAGCAGTCTGGGGCCGAGTGAGGAAAGTTACAACAAATAAAAGAAACTTTGGGCAGCCCCACACTTTCAGGGACTGAGGAAAACCAGGCCTCATAAATGAGGGGGCAGCTTCGTTCAGGTGGGAAGCTGGGCCCTGGGTGTGCCCTAGCCAGGACAGTGCAGACACCTGTGTGGCAGCACGATCCGGAGTTGAAGAGGGCTGAGGCTGCACGAGCAGTGAGCCTCAGGCTCAAACAGCGCCCTCAGCAGATACACCCTGAGTCACCGCTTGCTCTGTGAGCCCAGGAAGAGCTGTGTCTGGGCTGGCCCCGTCCTCCTCACTCCACCCACCAGCCCTGGCTCCAGCCCTCCCCACACATCCTTTCCACTCTGCTTCAGTGTCCTAAAACACCTCTGAGCAGGTGCAGGGGAGGTGCAAGGACACATGCTTAAAGCTGACACCCCAGGGCACCACCACAAGACAAGGGGCTATCCTCATTTAGGGCCAACAATCATGAGACAGTATTCTCCCCTTGCGTCCCCTGGCCCTATGTATTGCATGCTGGGAACATATTTTATTCTACCTTCAGTGCTGTGTGGCAGTCACATCCCCACAAGAAAGCCGAGCTGTTCCATAGAGAAGTAGAAAAGATTTAATCTCTAAATATGAAATGTTTAGGTTAGCAACAATTTTATTGCCACCCACAGACTGGGCAGAAGCTGTCCCCTGAAGGTATGCCAAGGTCCCTGAAGGCTCCCTGCTCAGTTCAGAGCAGCTGGCCAGATGTTCGCTTTGCGCTCTGCTTCAATGCAGTACTTCTCAGGAAGGCCGGAGGCTCTGCCAGGAAAATGCAGGGCAAGGGTGAGGAAGCCACTAGATCCAGAGGAGGCAAGAGGAAGCAGGGGGTGGGGCTTGCAGGACCTGGGGATTTGTACCCCAGCACACTCCCGAAGCTACCCTCCCTCCGCCAACCACTTTCCTGCCAAGGTTTGGGGCCCAGGACATGCAGCCTGAGGCCACGTGACTTCACAGGGGTGGGCTCTCTGAGCCCCTCTGCCACAGCTGCTCCAGCCCCAGATCCAGCCTGCCTTGCTCTTCTCTTTGGGGAAAGGGAGGGGAGCCAGGAAAGAAAGGGACTAAGGTACCTCAGCTCTTCGAGTTTCTTCTTCTTGATGTCCTTAATGCGCTCCTGCCGCTTCTGGGCCTCCTCTTCAAGGCGCCGGCCCTCCTCGAAGGTGGCAATCCGGTTCTGCACCTGCTTCTGCTGGTTCTCACGCACCTGGCGCCGGAGCTCGTTGGCATGCTGCAAGCGCCCTGTGGCCTTTTTCTCCTCCTCTAGCCGCTCCTTCTCAATCTGCTGTCGCTGAGCCCTGAGGAGGGACACAGAGTGCAATGGGCCAGGCTGCTGAAGAAAGGCTGGGAGCCTGGTGCATGGCTCCTCCCTGGAGGATACTTTGGAGGCCGCAGACCCCAGGCTCCAGGCCTCAGCCCTTGTGCAGCTCAAGGTGGCCACCATGTGCTCCCTGCCCCCTCAACCAGAAGGAGCCTCCCAGGCTGAGACTACATGTCAGCATGGTACAGAAGAGCCCCAGGCTTGGCTAATGCCCTGCTGTCTGGGGTGCTGAACTTATTTAATAGTCAAAGTTCTCACTGGGCTCCGAATATTGTGTAGCTGGGTCTACGCCCAGGCATTCACACCCTGGGAGTTATGGCTGCTTCTCTTCCTTCATAGCAGCTCATAGCTCCTCTCTGGCTTATTCTAACGCTCTCTTGCCTTCCCTCCTTTCTTTCTTCTTTCCTTCCTTCCTTCCTTCCTCCCTTCCTCACAAAACCAGAAAAGAAAGGGAACAAAGGGCAAAGGCCTGAGCAAAACTAAACACACTGAGTAAACTAACAGTAAGTTGAGACAAAGCCTCACAGACAGCCCCAGGAAGCAGCCCCAAAGCTACACATGCTCTCACATAGATCTGCCCCTTTTCTGTGCTCCAGAGAGCTGCACATAAAATTCAGGATTCAGATGCTTCATTGGTGTCCTCTTGTCCCCTCCTACTACTGTACTGGAAGGAACCTGAATTCAGCTCAGAATGCCCCTCAACACATTTCTTCTGAAATGTGACCACATTTTATTTCAATTTTCTTCTGAGCTTATCTAGTATTCTTTTCTTTTGATGTCAGGGCTCATTAAGTTGTGTGTGTGTGTGTGTGTGTGAGAGAGAGAGAGAGAGAGAGAGAGAGAGAGAGAGAGAGAGAGAGAGAGAGAGAGACAGAGACAGAGACAGAGACAGAGAGAGATGGCTTTTGTTTTGGGCTCTAATAAACATACCCAGGCATTTCCCTCTGCCTGCTGTATTCTGTTGCTTCCTTCTATGTCACCTCAAATAAGGACCTAAAGGGAAAAAAAGCTGCTAACTCACCCTGCCTACCTCCCTCCCTCCCTTCCTTTCCTCCCTAACAATAATAACAATAAAACCAACAAAGAAATAGATGATAAGGGCTATAATGCTAACCCTATCTAAGTTCCTGGAAAACAGAAACAGCCTGGTACCTTCCCTTCTCTTACTGATCCTCCTCTCTAAATTCCTCTTAGAAGCCTCTTCCACTGAAATATTACACAAAGCCAAGCACAGTGGTACAGACCTGTGGTCCTAGCACTCTGAAAGGCTGAGGCAGAAGGATTTCAAATTTGCCCAGCCTGAGCAACCCAGCAACTTATTTATCTCAAAATAAAACATAATTAAAGCACCTGCTTAGGCAGATGCAGGGGCTGGGAGTTCCATCCCCAGGCCCGCAGAGCTGGCCCTGGGGCACACTGAGATGGCAATTGCGACTGGGCCTGGTGGCGTGCGCGTGTAATCCCAGCACTTCGGAGGCTGTGAACAGGTGAATCACTACAAGTCTGATCTACACAGTGAGACCCTGCAACCCTGTCCTAAATACAGAAATAAATAAATAAAATAAAATGCACACACACACTTTATGGGCCCTGACATCAAAAGAAAAAACACTAGATAGGCTCAGGAAAAAAGACGTTGAAATAAAATATGGTCACATCTCAGCAGAAGTGTATTGAAGGGCATTCTGAGCTGAATTTCCAATAAAATTTCCAATAAAATCAAAACCAAACTCCAAAGCCATCTTAGGGAGGCCAGGCATGGTAGGCACACCTATAATCCCAGTACTTGGGAGGCAGAGTCAGAAGGATTACTGCAAATCTGAAGCCAACCTAGGCTCTACAAGTGAGCTCCAGGCCAGCCTATACTACATAACAAGACCCTGTATAGAACCACAACAAGCCATCATAGGCAGAGGTCTCTCTCCTGCTCTCCTCTCACAAGCTCACTCCTATCCCAGCAAAGATCCAAACACACTCTTTGTTTTCTCATCTCCGCTCCCCATCCTCCATGATCCATCATACCCATGGTATCCTCTCAAACTCCAGCAGCTCTTTCTACCAGACAGACACCTCCTAAAATCCTGCCCCTCTACAGAGCCTTCCCAAGTTTATCTGATGACAACGGCTGGCTTCCTTGCCCTTTTGCATCTGGAGCCCAAACACACACTGCTGGGACACCACTGGAACAGCAGGGTGACTCACCCCTGCCTCAACACTGATTCCCTATGTGTAGATCACATTCCTGTGGTATATCTTCCTCTAAGTGGAGGAGTGAATGTGAAGAAAAGCATTCTGTCACACCGGAGAGAAACCCTATGTATGTAAACAATGTGGTAAGGCCTTCACTTTTTGCAATGCCCTCCATATGCTGAAAGAACTCATACTAGAAAAACCCTATGAATGCAAACAACATGGAACAGAATTCGCCTTTTCTGTTGCTTCAAATACATGAAAGAACACACACTCTATGGAAACCCTACGAATGTAAACAATGTGGTAATATATATGCTTACTCCACAGACCTCTGAAAGCTTGGAAGAATTCACACTGAAAAAAACCTAGGGCCAGGAGATAGCTCAGTAGAATAAGGTGCTTGCCTAGCAAGGCAAGGGTCTGAGCTCAATCCCCGGTTCAAGGAAGAAAGGAAGGAAGGAAGGAAGGAAGGAAGGAAGGAAGGAAGGAAGGAAGGAAGGAAGGAAGGAAGAAAGAAAGAAAGAAAGAAAGAAAGAAAGAAAGAAAGAAAGAAAGAAAGAAAGAAAGAAAGAAAGAAAGAAAGAAAGAAACCTTATGATAAAGAGCAGAATAGAAGATAAATAGGAAGTGGGGAGGTGTTTTCCAACTGGATGAGGGAACAAGACAGAAGGACAGAGGAGAGAGGGGAAGGAGAGGAGATGGGAGAAAGAAGAATTGAGGGGAGAAATGATGGAAACAGAACTTCTGCAAGTGAAAAGGGGTCTAAGAGTTAGAAGGCGCAAGCAATAGGGGATAAAAACTAAGGGAAGTAAGATGTATTATGCACATGTACTGACTCTGCCTAATAAAGGTAATTATCATGTGCTACAAACATGAACTAAGAAAAGCTATTTAAAAGAGAAAAAAAAAAAAGCATTCTGTATGCCTTGGGTGGTGGGCACTGGGAAATCCATGTAGGAAGAGACCATCACTGTACAGGGGTAGGTGCATGATCCTGGGCCAGGCTACATATTAAAATCATATCCTGGGAGGGACTGGGAAAATAACTCAGTGGAATAAGTGCTTGCCTGGCAAGAGCAAGGTCCTGAGTTCTATCTCAGGTACCACCAAAAAAAAAAACCACTAAATAAATAAGATAAAATCATATTGGGGATTTCAAAAGATACTGATATCTTTGACATTTTTTGCAAAGGTGCCAGGCATTTCTGAGGTGGTGTAGCTCAGCAATATCTGCTTAGTCAACACGCTGGGTTAAAAACGTCCCTCTGTCTAGAAGCAGAAAGCCCATATGTAGGCCACACAGGAAGCCCTGCCTTTAAAGTCAGAAAATCTGGATTGCTGGCTGTGACAGAGACAGTCTAAGAGTGAAGATGCCCATCGTGGAGGTCACAGGGCCTGGAGACACTAGGACTAGATGACAAGCTGGGACAGCAGGTGAAGTCAAACCTCTCTGAAGGACCAGGCCAGCTTTAATAACTGGCTAGTGCGTCTGCTTGAGGCAAACAAAGCACAGCAGAGACAAATGGGTCAGCAGCACAAGCAGGACCTTCGTTTCATTTCATTAATATTTATTAGTGCTGCTGCTAAAGACACACAAATGTCCTAGGGCCCAGAGACCAGGGAGGAGAGGGGAGACATCTGGAAGGCAATCTGGAGGCCAGGGGCAACATCGCTGAGGGCATCTAGGAAGGTGTCTCCTCCACCAGGTGTCCTGTGACAATGGCACAACCCCAAGGGCAGGGAAAGTATGGAGCCAAAGGGCATCGCAGCCAGTGGGAACTAGCTATAGGGCCTGTGATCCTATAAAAGTTCAGGAATCTGGCTCTGGTGAGGACAGAGTTTCCCCCAGATCTGCTCTGCCTCTGCCAGGGCCCTGGATCACCAGGTTTGACATGCCACTAACAGAGGCAGTACCAAGAGCAAAGGCCTGCAGCATGCTCACCATGGAAGTCAGGCCACCCATTCAATCTCTACTAATCTAGGCATAACTTATGTAATTCTGTAATATCCAGATTCAAATTCTGCTCGGCTGCTCTCCCTTTGAAGAATGCTTATCTTAGAAAAGTTTCGAGGTCCAAAACAAGAAGGGAGTTGTTTCTAGGTTGATCCAGTCTGGTGGTGAAAGATAATGACTGGCATAAAATAGAGTATCGAGGGAGCCCAGTGGCATCTGTGATTCCTGACTGCTGTGGGGAGAATCAGGACAGGGAGCCCTATGAACACTTTCTGCTGCTTAGGTGCTAGAATTATCCTTGAGACAAAACAGGGAGCAGAAATAAAAGTATGAATAAGTTGCCAGGCAGGAAAAATGGATGCACATAGGTGAAGTCCATCTGAACATAAATCTCTAGCACCTTCCCCAGGAGTAAGCAAGAGCTCTCTTTATTAATTCCCTGTGTCCTCTGTGGTATCCTGAGGAAAGCTTTGATTGTATATGATCAATGCACCTTTGCGGAATCCATGGCAAAGGTCTCCTTCAAAGTCCTGCCCTAGTGACACAGCCCTCAGTGAATGAAGTTCTTCTCCACCTCTCTCAATCTCTTCTGCGGAAGCCTCCTCCCTAACTTTCAGGGAGACCCAGGAGCAGAGGACCAGATTTGCACGTACCTTCACTTCCCTGGAATAATAGCCCTGATAAGCCTCAAATGGTCTCATTATGCAATTGTGCTGGCCTTGTGCTCACCTTCTGTAGCCCCCAGCTTAGAAAAGCTTTGAGGTCCAAAACAAGAAGGGAGTTGTTTCTAGGCTGATCCAGTCTGGTGGTGAAAGATAATGACTGGCATAAAATAGAGTATCGAGGGAGCCCAGTGGCATCTGTGATTCCTGACTGCTGTGGGGAGAATCAGGACAGGGAGTCCTATGAACACTTTCTGGCCTTGTGCTGTCCCAACCTCCCCCATGGTAGAATTATAGGCATGCCTCACCACCCCAGGCTTCTGGCCACCACAGTATGCCCAGGGATCTGAACCAGCAAGGTATATGGCACTGGGGATCAAACTGGGGACCTTGAGCTTGCCAGTAGGTGTTTATGCCTCTGAGCTATCTCCCCAGCCCCAAGCCTCAAAATCCTAAAAGCAGTTCCAGATGCTATTTTCAATCCTCTCATCACAAATTTCTTGGCTCAAGCACATTGAGACATTCCAACCACCCATCTAGTAGAGTCCTGGCACCACCATGGTCAAGAAGGATGTTTGTCTATTCACCAAGAAAGCGTCTCTCCATCTAGCATGAGTCACTCCTGCTGGGCACCTCCTCACACCCCTCCCACTGCAAGACCCACAGGGAAAGCAAGCCAGGGTTCCCACTCCCCTCCTACCGGAGAATCCGCTCAAACTCATCCCGGTCCCGTTGCACCTGAACAGCCAGCGTGTGCTCCTTGAAAGCCACCTGTTCCAGTCGACTTTTTCGCAGCTTAGCCTCAGTTTCCATCTTCTTCTGTGCATTTTCCTTTTCCTTTCTGCGCCACTCTCGGTCTGCAACCTCCTGGTTGCGCTTGGCCCGCAAGGCATCCTGAGAAGGGATGGGGATAGACATGCATAAAAATCTCAGGTACAGGCCAGGTGTCTCAAGGAAGACACCTATGTACAGCGTTACTCAGTCATCTTTGAGAAGCACATGGATTTCTCCAGCTGCAAATCATTCTAGGAAAGAACCCAACATAAGGTCAGAAGACAAACCAAGGGGTCACCTCATCCTTCCACCCTACTTCGCCCCATTCCTTCCAGGTCCCCAAACACCTCCAGGAAGTCCAGTCATTGCTTCCAATTTAAAAAAAAAAAATTTTTTTTTGTCTTTTTGAGACAGGGGTCTCACTATGCAGTTCAGGTTGGCCTTAAGCTCACTTTGTAGCTCAGGCTGGTCTCGAACTCACAACAATCCTCCTGCCTCAGCCTCCCGAGTGCTGGGATTACAGGCCTGCGCCACCTCGCCCAGCTTTAAAAACTATTAATGATAGAGATATCACAAGTTCTGCTAGTGATACATTTCATCCAGATAAGATTGAAAGTTCTTTACATAGCAGCCAAAACCTTTCTTTGCAGTGTTAAGCTCCTTGTTCCCTATCACCAAAATACAAGGCAGACACGAGGCATCCACTCCTCTATGTCTCATGCTTGGGGCCATTTTACAGGCCGCCACAGGGAGAACTACGGGAATGGTGCAGGCAGGGGGAAGCAGAGAAGGAAAGGAGGTCAGCACCTGCTCTGCCTGGTAGTCCTGGGCCTTCTCCTGCATGGCCCTCAGGCGGGCGATCTCCTTCTCTTTTTCTCGCCGGATTCTCTCCTGCTCAGCCTCAAACTCTGCTTCTCGAGCCTGCCGGGAGAAGAGGCCTCACTAAATAGTTCTCTTTGCCCCAGCCTTGCACAGAGAAACAGCCAACATGACACAATTTCTATCATCTTCCCCATCACTTTCTGACTCTTAAGATAGGCAAAATGCACTCAGAAAAAGCATGGGTGTAAAACAGTTAGTGTTTGTAAAATACTTTTTGGCAGTACTGGAAATTGAACCCAGGACCTTTACACTTAGCTACATCCCCAGGCTAGTTTTGAACCAGTGTGATCCTTCTGTCTCAGCTTCCCACAGTACTGGGCTTATAAGTATGTACCACAAAGCAGACTTAAAATGCTCCATGGTTTA
>PVKA01008841.1:0-20898 GCA_004027165.1 Ctenomys sociabilis
GTGAGATCCTGTCTCAAACACACACACACACACACACACACACACACACACAGATAAACACACACACACACACACACACACACAGGAACGCTGGTAAAATTAAATATTAATAGAACATATTTACCCATCAATGTGATTCAAAAAAATAAAAATGGCAAATACTAATTTGAAAATGACAGTAAAGATTTAGTAAAGGCAGTCATTGCTTTATAATGGGATTCTACTCTAAATTATATTTCTAGGGTCAGTTTTCTGGAACTCTGAACATACTATATGATGGTTGAAATTCATTTTATAGGTAAGCTCATAACAGTGAATAAAGAGCCCTTCCTGAAGCTTCCTGTCAGCAGCTCCCAGGGATGGACTCCTGGTCATTGGCCTGAGACCTGTGTGTTCACGTATGCATAGGAGTGTTTTCTCCTATGCATAATGATTTCTTAATGAAATCATTAAGATTTCCTATACTTTATATGATATCATCCGTAACATCTGTACTCCTTCTTCTCCAGGTTGGATTTAAAATTTTCTTTTCTTTTTTAAACAATTATTTATTTATGCATTTATTTATTTATTTATTGGTTCATCTATTTGGTATAGGTTCTTACTATACAGCTTGGACTTGTAGTGATCCTCCTCATGTCTCAGCCTCCCCAGGGCTGGGATTACAGGTGTGAGTTACCGTGCCTGGTTGTGGTAGCTGGCATGGTGTGCTCTGGGTTCTGAGGCTGGCACAGCAAGTTGTACCAGAGAACAAACCCAGGTCCTTGTGCTTGCCACCAGGGCACTTAGACTGCTCAGCTTTCTCTCCAGAAGCTAGAATTTTCTATTTCTTTCCTAATAACTTAAATAGAGTTTATAGCATTTTATTGAATGGAAGAGGGGAAAGTTGGCAAGCTTCAGTTGTTATTTGTTTTGTGCTTGTTGCTTTATCTGAGAGTGTCCTATTATTTAGTTAAATTGGGGATAAACTCACTGTGTAATCTGAGCTGGCACTGAAACTAGAATAACTCTCCTGCCTCAGCTGGAAGAGTTCTGGGATTACAGGAGGGGAACTCTATGCCCAGCCTGTTATTACAGTATTTGTCTTTTTTTTTTTTTTTTAAAAAAAAAAGCATTTACACTTTCCTGTAATGGTTCCATTTATTTTGATTTCCATATATGGTTTTTATGATGCTGAGGTTTTTATGATGCTGAGCTTTTATGTCTTTAGTTTATAGACTTCTAAAAAAATCATCAGAGGATATTGAATTTTCTTCCTTCATTCCATATTAATTCACACTATCCTCTTTAAACATGTTTGCATTTGAGGAATAAACTCCATTTGATCATGGTTTTTCCCATATGCTGCTATATTTGTTTTGATAATATTTTATTGACTGTTTTTACATTAATGTTTGTGAGAGATATTAGCCTGTGGCTTCATTTTTCTTTTAATGTTTCTCTTAAGCTTCAATATGTGAGGGTCTTAGTCCATTACAGTTATTCTAGTAACAGGAAAAACTGAATAATTTATAGATAATAATAATTTATTAATCACAAGTCTGGAGACTGGAAGCACCAAGGTGAAGCTGCCAGCAGGTTTGTCATTTGGTGACAACTTGCTTGCTGAAGTTTCAAATGTGGTATTTTCTTGCTTTTTCCTTCCCAGCCTGAAGAGACTACAGATAAAGCTACCTCAGGCCTCCTCTAAGACACTCCTTCAATTCCTTACCTAATCACCTCTGAAAGGCCCTGACTCCTAACACCATGATGTAGGGTTCTAATTTGTGACGTTAGGAATCACAGTCTACAGGATCGCTGTGCTGACGGAGTTTTTGCGTACTTCGGTAAGAAAATCGCATTAGGCCTTCATGAAGGTTTGGCAGGATTTGTCAGTGTATCTACCAGCTCTATATCTTGTTAAGGAGGGAAGATTTTTATTAGTGGTAACATTTCCTTGGTAACTACAGACCTGCTGGAACTTTTATTTTATTTTATTTTTTATTTTTATTGATTTGGGTTTTTTTTGTTTGTTTGTTTTGGTTTTTGGCGGAACCGGAGATTGAACTCAGGCCCTTAACGTTCACCAGGGAAGCACTTATTCTACTAAGCCATTTCTTCGGCCCCTTGGAAGTTTTATTTGAATAGTATTTTTTCTGGGTGGATTTGACATTTCTAGGGATTCACTTGATTTTTAATATTCTCCAATTTTGTAATACACAGTTGTTCACAGTGCTCCAATATTTTTCTGTAAACTTGACGGTAAATAATCTCCCTTTCACTTCTGATTTTATTAATTTGGAGCACTTCATTTTGCTTCCTTAAAATACATATTAATTTTATTCTTCTTTTAAAAAAAAGGTTTTTATTTCTTTTACCTTTTAAAGAAATTTATTTATTATTCCTTTATCTTTAATATGTACTGTTCATTCTCTCTAAAGCCTGGGGTTCTATTTCTTGTTTTTTTGTTTGTTTCTTTGTTTCTTTGTTTGTTTGTTTGTTCCTAAGTCTCAAACTTATTAACTGAGAATTTTTTTTTCATTTTCCAATGTAAGAATTTCAAGCTAAACTTAATACTTAGAACTGACTCACTGTGTTCCATAACTTATAGTGTGTTATGTTTTCCTTTTCAGTCAGTTGTCCAATGTTCTCTAATTTTCTTTATCTTTACTTCTTTTAGTTATTACACCAAAGTGTTTTGCAGTGATTTCTTTTAGGGGTGGTACATGGCATTAACCCAACGGACTTTTCACAGAGCTACATAATCTGGTAAAAATACGTTTTTTAATTCTGATATGAGAACTTGTTAAATTAGTACATTGCCCATGCTAGCCTTCAAATTGTCTTTGTTTGTTTGTCTGTCTGATTTTTTTTTTTTTTGTGGCAGGCTCAGCACCCCCTGGGGGTAGGGCTGTCTTGGCATGTGATGCTGGACATTTAAACCATCTAGCTATTTCCCCAGGCCCATCACCAATATTTTTTTTCCTTTTTTTTAGTTTAAAAAAACATTAATTTTATTGAGAAACATAAACCAATGAGATAGTATCAAAACAGGCTAATAGGACAGTTAGAATAACTAATGCATTGCATATCATTGTCTTTGTAGTAGTTATTCATAGTAAAAGATGAAGACATGATATCCTGTCCAAACACTACTAGTACAGATCTTTCTTCTCATTAGATTAAGAAAAAGTAGCTGTTTATCCTAATTATATATATAACTACAAAATGGTCCTTCATTTATATCACCACCTCACAAAACAGTATCTCATATTACAGCTTTTCTAATGTTTGGAAATTGTCATATATATATGTAGTCTAAATTACACATTCAAAATTTTATGTTTTTTTTTTTTTTTGCGGTACTGGGGATTGAACTCAGGACTCTGCAAGCACTTATTCTATTGAGCTATTCCCTCTGGCCCTACATATTCAAATCTTTGTGAAACACATATCTTCAAATATCTGAAGATGCCATTAATCTGCTTTTTCTCTATGAAGATGTAAAATTGCTGATTATTGACTTTGATCATAATTATACATATATGACATATTCAGTGGAGGTTGTGTTGAAGCAGAAAAAACCATGAATATTCAATAAGTCAAGTATTATTTATTTTCATTTATTTCACATTTTCTTTTATGTATATCATAATAAATATGAATTATTGTTGGTACATCAGATCTGAATATGGGCTAACCTTACCTTTATATACATGTGGTTTTTAATTTTGAATTTAAATCTTAAGAATATTTTTTAAAAAGCATATCCACATGCTGGAAGTAGTGGTGCACATGTATAATCCCAGCACACACTATGCAGAGGTAAGAGGATCATTGTGAGTTTGAGGCTGAGGCCAGCCTGGACTACAAAGTGAAGTCAAGGCCTAGCTGAAATAAAAAGCAAGATCCTGTCTCAATAAACCAAAACAGAAACAAACTATATATATACATACATATATATACATACATATGTATGTATATATACATATAGTCACTCATTCAATTTTTTTGTTGTTACTTATTCTTAAAATGGCTTAACATTAGGATGATCACTTGTCTGATTTTGTTTAGGAGTCATTTTTCTCTTTTTCATTCTGTAAAAACCTTTATTAGTGTAATTAACATATTAAAAAGCTTTACATATTTCATGTACACAAGAAACTTGAAGGTGGTTGTGTATCAATGAAAAAACCACCGCAATATATTCCCTAAACACATCCATCCTCTCCTGAAGTTTCTGCCTAATCTTATTAATATTATTGATAAAAAATCTTAACAGGAGACCTAGTGTTTTACAAAGTCAGTATAATACATTGACAATAGATGCTATATTAAACAGTAAGCCCCATGGGTGCTAACTTTGAGTAAACTTTCATTTTCTTCTCCTTGTGGAAATTACTGTTTTAGTGAATTTTAGCAATTTGGATCCCTTATAGAAGTGGTGTATTACAGCATTTGTTCTTTTGTGTCTGACTAATTCCTTTTAGTATAACATTGTTATGATTTATCATTTTTAAAAATAGAGAAAAGGAAGGGCAGCAAGGAAAGCCAAAATTTTGGCCCTAGCCTTTCAAGGTCAGTGAAGACTAAGGACATAGGAGAACCTGAACTGTAACAAAAATAACTCAGTGTTGTCCCAAATTTTCTGATCAAGGTGATTATGTGACCACAGAGGAAAGTGATCAATGATGTAGAGTGTGCCTAAGGAGAATCACTTAGGGAGAAAATATTGTCTCAGGCTTTCACAGCGAGGAGATTGGTCAAGCAATGGCCATGGCTCATCCACATGGCTGACACTGACAAAGGATCTACACTCCGGGGCACAGGGTTTCAGGAGAAATCCTGAAAGTATTTGACTGGCCTTATCTGATACAAAAGCTACATTTCTTGCTATATAGGTCTTGCTTTAGCTTGGCCTTAACCATCCAGGAGAAAAGTATAAAAATGAAGTATAAAAAGTAAAGCTATATTAATATGCTGAGCTAAAAAAGGCTCAAGTAAAAAACTTCTGACATTGCCAGTCTTACAGAAAACCCACTGCTATTGTAGACTACTGGACTACTTTGGGATATTTTGATGAATTCACACATCTACAATATTTAAATGCCAATGCAATACCCTTCTCAGACAAAATTAAACAAAATTAAAAAAATGGGATACAAATAAACAACATTTTGTATCTCTATATTCAAAATAGTTACAATAGATATACACTACTTTCTCTTAATTCAATGAATAGAAAGATTTGTTCAAAAGTGTTTGTGGACAGGATATCATGTCTGCATCTTGCAAGATGAATAACCACTAAGAGAACAATATTCAATGTATTACTTATTAAAACTGTCCTGCTCTTTGGTTTTGAAACAGTCTCATTGCTATTTGTCTCTCAGTAAAATTATTAAAAAATACAAAAACAGATACCATAATTTCTTTCATTTTATACTATAGAATTATGTTCATATATACATTTTTATTATCCATTCAATCATTAACGTAGATTGAGTTTGCAGTCCTGTTCTAACAATTGTGCATATCTGTGTCATCATCCTGGGAGTACAGATAGCCCTTTGAGATCATGATTATTGTTCTTTTATGTACATATTCAGAAGTTGTGTTGCAGAAACAGAGATAGCTCAGCAGTCTAAGTGCCTGCCTAGGCAAATGCAAGAACCCAGGTTTGATCCCTGGTACCACATGCCTTGCTGGCCCTACTGCGGGAGTGCGGGGCTGGCCACCACATCCAGGTATGGTGTTGTTGTCCTGTAATCCCAGTGCTGGGGAGGCTGAAGCAGGAGGAACACTGTGAGCCAGAGCTGCATAGTGAGACCCTGTACCAACTACATAAAATTAAAAAAGGGTGTCTTAATCAATACTGTGATAAATTTGATCATTTCATTGTTTCAGGCATTTCCATTCTCTTTGCTGTAGTATGTGCACCAGTTGAAATTTCCAGTGTACTGGTCAACTTTTTCATTGTTCAGACAAAATTCTAAAAGGACAATGGATTAATTTGGTTCCTTGATTTAGACTTGTTAGTCCAAGTTCATCTGGTTTCAAGGTAGAGATGTCATGGTAGAAATGTATGCCACAGCCAATCAGCTCACTTCATTGCTGTCAAGAAGGTCCCAGGTAAAGAACACCATAATGGAGAGATTCAGCTTACAAAGATACAGCCCTCGTAATTGTTCTAGTTACATATTCTGCTTATACCAGTACACAAACCAAACATTTCTATTCTAACAAGGAAGAATAGGGAATTTGGAATCAAATCAGTTGAAGAATAGAGCACAACAGAGCAATTCTTAAGTCTTACGTGCATATTTCCAGGACTTGGGGCACAATGTATTAAAAAGTATTTTCCAGTGAACATGGGTATGAATCATAGGGAGGTTTTCTAATTTTTTTTTTTTTTGAGATTTTTTTCCTCCACAAACTCTAATAGTTGCTAAAGTTACCACAGGTCAGGGTAAAAGTATTACTCACCTGGAGATTAAAACAAGAATCACTGGAAACAACAGTTACATATACTCTGGGACAAGAATAAAATGATGTGCAAGGTGGAGCACATTATTTTGATGGTGAAATACCATCAAAATTAAAAGATACAAATGTTCGGCCTCAACTACATGCCTCACCTAAAATGTAAAAGAGGGCTAAAGTGTTTGGATCTGCAGAGCAGATTTTAATAGCAGAGTGAGACCACTGGTAAGTACTAAGTTCAGCTAGAGCAAGGGGATATTAAATAGCTGTTACAATTGTAATCCTGGAACTGGAAAAGAACCACCTAGTTACAGAGCATATATTGGTCTCCAGTGTGTTGTAGATAAGAAATTTAAGGAAACACATTTTAAAGATTTTAACAGGAAAGACAAACAACTTGAGACTTGAGTAATTACTTTCCCAAACTGATGGAAATTTAAATGAAAAGTTTAGAAATATAAAACACAGTACCAGAAATGAAGAACAGCTATTGTGATCTTTAATAGAGGTGCTACAACTGAACAAATATTAAATTCAAGAAAAGGCTATGCAAATTACATAAGCTGAAAGGGAATTAGAATAGGAAAAAGAAAAAGTACAGCAAAGTGTTTACGTGTTTGGACATGACAGAAATGAAGACCTATGTTTCCTTGGAATACCAGGAATGGTGAAAAAGAAAGAAAACTTCAGACTGCCAGGTGTAAATGTTGTGTTTTCTCCCTCAAATAAGAACCTTACGGAACATATAAAATCTGAAAGGTACAATACGTATAGTAAAACGGAAACATAAAGAACAAACAACAAAGATGAGGGAAAGGAAAAAGATAGGAAAAGAAGGAAGGGGTAAAAGATCATGTAAGTGTATATACAGGGTAGCAGACTAGATTGTAATCCTATTTCCATCAGTTCTTTGAAAATAGCAGTTAATCTTTAAATTTTCATTTTGACTCACTCTATATGCTAATATCTATAATCTGAACAACCACATCAAAGATGTAATATAAAAACCACAGTTCAATACTTCTCATTCTATTCTTTTAAATGTGTGTTATTTCTAATATCTTATCAGCTATGATTATATCCTCTTTAAACTAAATTTTTAAAAAGTAAAGTGGTCAAGAAAAGCATTAAAGTATATTGAAAGCAAACATTAAGGTTCAATTAATTGTCCAATCTTTCATACCCATATCTGTTAATTTGAGTAACAGATTTGACGACAAAAAACCATAGCATTGTTAATTTGATATTCTTGTTTTGAAAATCTATACAACATGTATTGTATGTTGCTCTGTGTTCTTGCTGTTTATGTTTTTGTTTTTGTCTATATTCTTTAAAATAAAGTAAAAATTTTTTTTTTGGAAAAAGAAGAGAGGAATAGAATAAGATTATTATAGCCACCATTTAAAAAATCCTACAATTACAAGATAAACCCTGAGGGGACTTCACTGACCTCATTAGAAACATAAAGTACATGTGTTGGTATATAAGTCTTGCTCTACCTAGGTCTTAACGATCTCACAGAAAAGTATAAAAATGAAGCATACATCGTAGGGCCATAATATTAAGTTGAGCTGTAAATGGCTATGGTCGACAACTTCTTCGGATAACTCACTATTGTTGTTGAATGCTGGACTGTGTTGGATTGTGTCGTCAGAATTCAAGCACCCAAGTTCATTGAATGACAATGGAGTGCCCATCTCTGACAGGTGTAAAGAAAGGAAGGGGTATAGAAAGGAAGAATCATGATGTGTGTGTATGAATAGCACAGTTGGGATAGATAACGCTGTGCTTCTACATAATCCTATGAGAGGCAAGATTTGCACTAATGGTGGTTGGACAGGATATTATGTCGGCTTCTAGTACTATGAACAACCACTAGGAAAATAATAAGGTAGAATGTATTAATTATTGAATCTTTGATGTAATTCAGGTATAAAAAATGAGATATGCAAACAGCTACACTCTAATGATGGGACACATGGTATAATAATATCTGTAAGTATAATATCATGTATGCACCTTCTATGATACCAAAACATTATGAAAACAGTTTGCAATGTATCAATTCATCAAATCCATCTTGTCAAGGTATCTTAAAACTATCTCTTTGATATTTGTACTTCAATAAAACAAAAAAAAATAAAAATGAAAAAAAAATAAATCATACAATAATTAACAAACCCAAACTACAATTCAGGAAATCAAAGAGGATGCAGAGAAAGAAACACAATAAATATATGTGTCTAGGCAGTTCACACTAAACTCTGAAAAACCAAAGATACTCTGAGGAGTCAGGGAATGCAGGGCTGAATGAGGAGCACACTGCCTGAGGAGAATGAAAATACTACATTGTACCATTTGTGAAATGTAACTGAAATAATGGATGGGGTGAAAGATACTGCACTAACTGTATATCTGAGAAATTCAATGCACTGTAAAATCAGCAAAGTAATTTCTACCTTGAAGAACAGAATTAAAATGCCAAACTATGTAAAGCAAAGGACTACTGCAATAAAAATTGGTAAAGAAATCAGTGGCATTTAAACCAGGAAAATAATAGAAAAACTGCAAATGGTAATGAAAAATCATTGCACTACCTATGCTAACATTAAATATAGTAGAGTGTAAATAGAAAATTCACAGTTTGTGAAGAAAGATTTAGTACTAAAAATGAAAAAGAATGAATTGATGCACTAATAAAAGATACAGCAGGAAGCTATCAAATTATATGTGAAAAATGGGCAGGATTAAAGACAAACAGAAAGCAACATCCTAATTTTCAGAAAGAATAATATTTCAACTTTCAAAATTTAACAGAGGTTGGAGAGATAGCTTGATGATCTAAGTCCTTCCTGGAAAGCTCAAGGACCTGTGTTAGATCCCTGGTACTGCCTGGCCCACAGGCTCTAGAAATTCAAGTGTGCTGTGCCAGCCCTGAAACTAGGCATTGCGATGCAGGCCTATAATCCCAGTGCTGGGGAAGCTGAGACAGGAGGATCTCTAGGAGTCTGACATGGTCTGATAGCAAGACCCTGTTTCAAATAAATAAACAAATAAATAAATAAATATTGCAAAATATTGGTGATACTTGTTTCAGTCATTAAAATCATACAGGCAGGGCCAGCCAAAGAGCTCAGATATCAAAATGCCTGCTTTGGAAGATGCAGGGTTAGGAAGTTCACTCCCTGGGCCTGCCACGCTGACCCCTCCTTCGGAGCCTGCTACGACAGTAATTGAGACCCATAGTGGCACATGCCTAAAATCCCAGTGTTTGGGTGGCTGTAAACAGAGGGATCGCTATGAGTTCAATCTACGCAGTGAGACCCTGTACTCCCTGTACACCCTGTCTTAAATATACACGCACAAAAACAAAACAAAACAAAGAAAAAAAATAAATTCACATGAGTGTGAATTCAACATTGAGTCTTTACTAAGTATCTCATTGTTGACATAGTTCAGAATTTCTTCAATCTAAATAATATTTACAGGTTACATAATATGTGTGACATTATAGCTATGTGTACCAATAATAATAAAGAAATGTATAGTGTTTATATGAATATGAAAATGCTTAATATATAATTATGTGCAATAAGTGTAACAGGCTGAACCTGACCATTTTTCTGATCCTCCTGAATACTCTGTATCTCCTTCAGTATTTTATGTACTACATAAAAGTGTTAAGATCTACACCATATACTCCTACTGTAAATATTCTTATGTATTGTATAGTACTTTTATCTTTATATAGATTATATTACATACATAATACATACTGCTGTAATGTAAGAATATATATATATGTTATTCACTGCACCTGACAACAGGAGTAATCACAAAAAATTGTGCCTTTTCTTTCTGTTAATTTAAATGTAACAATGTTCAATCTCAGGTTCCTTCAGAGTAAATTCTGAACTAGGGATATTAGTGATGGGTGTGATAGATGACTATTATGTTTTCATAAAATTAATCACACAAAAGTCATAGAATATGTGAACTAACACTAGGATAATGTATGTACAAACAATTCACCCAAAAGTTCATGTATGATGCTGATCTCTGTATTATTTTGACAACTTAAAAATCAAGGATACAAAAGTGTGAGTTAAAGAAGTGACCCCAGTCCATCCTTGTGCCCCCTCTGCTAGAACCTCTTAACATCTGAGCTCCCTGTCTGATAGCACAGAAATGACGGGCTAAGCTGGAGCAGGCATCTCTGCTTGCTTTTGATAAGCACATCAATGGCTGTGCATTTATCATGACTATCTGCTCCTCTTATGACAGCAAAATTACTTTGGATATCTTTCTGGACCAGCTTTACTTATGACATGTAATTCTTTTTTTCCTCTCTCTAAAGTCTTCAGGATAAAAGTACAATGGAAAAGCATCAGTCTCAATTCTTCTGATCCAGCCAAAGTCAGAAATGCTGCAAACTGAAGCTAATAGGCACTGTAGCGGTGAGTGGAGGATTATAAATGTCCTAAATTTATGAAAGAAGCCATGGTATTCTTACACTGGATTCTCCTAGTAGACTTTCACTGGTAGTCAAAAATATCATTTACTTTGAATTTTTAGAAATAATTTTATTACATAAGGACAAAAAACAAGGAGAAGTAATAGAGAGAGATAATGAATGCTATCGAAGGATATTTTAATGTTATTATTAATGGCAATGGGAGCAGTCCATAAAAAACTTTCTCCAAATATATTTTTCTTAATAATTTAAGTTCTCCAGTCTCCCTCCACCTCCCTCTCCTTTCCTCCTTCCCCTCCTCCCCTGACCTGCCTCTCCTGTTACCGCTTATATTTATCTGGAAATGAGCATATATGTATCCATTTGCATTTTATATTTCCAAGGTGACTTTTCTTGAACAACCAGAAGAAAACTGTGTTCTCTTATTTCTTAGGGTTGTTGACTCTCACAGGGCCTACAATATGTATCTCCCTGTATTTAATCACCTGGTTATGATGTTTCAGTGATTTTTAGCATTCTGCAATGTCTTATTTGCAGCCTATATAGGATTTAATAAAAACACCACTTTAATTCATAATTATGAGCACATAGACAAACAAGAAATTGCTGTCTACTCATTTTCAGACAAAGCAAAAAGTGACAGGTCTTTAAATCAATGATATTGTCTTGTTCAGAGATAGCTACTATTTATGTTTATACTCAAAGAAAATGGTAAATATTGAATCTAACACTAATATTGTCAATAGAACAATATCTTAAAATTATAATGTTAATGCATATGTTTAATGATATATTATATGGTCTCCATACCCATTAAAGGAAATTTGTGACTCAGGGGCTATTCTACAGATGGAATTGGGACTATGCCTATCTATTTCTTTTTTATTTCATTATTATCTTGGCAGCCTCTAAGAGCTTTCTGCATCATTTACTCTTTGATATTTTAATTATCATTTCTAAAGTGTTCTTACTAAACAATAAGTGAAATTCTTCTCAAATGCCTTCTAGAACCTATTTGAGTTCTCATGATTATTGTTTTGATTTTCATTGTTTTATGTGGCTACTATTTCATGTCACCAGACACATGACTTTATGAATTCATAATGCTGGCAAATGTGCAGATAAGATTAATATTTTCTTACTTACTGCTACAAAGACTCTGCCAGGAAGACATGAATTTGTATTTGATTTAAGATAGATATACTACTCATGGAAGTAGGTAATCTTACATTTCAATTTGTAACAAAGTCACATCATGAGCGACTTTGAAATTTCGATGGGCAGCAATTGAGTTTTATAACTTACCACTATCAACACCAAGAGGATCTTGAAAAGAGATAATTGCATTTTCTTTCTCCAGCTATTTCTAATCCTAAGAATACCAATTTATACACAAGAGGCTTCACCTGTGACAATATTGTCTATTCTTGCTTGTGTTGTGTCTGTAAATCTGGGTCACCCAACACTGCTTATCACCCTAAAAGTGACCCCGTTTTTCATACTAAAAATGACTTTTACATTTCCAAGGTGACTTTTCTTGAACAACCAGAAGAAAAATGTGTCTCTTATTTCTTAGTATTGTTGACATGGCCTCCAAAGAACACACCTTAAAACTATTTGGAGTCAAAGATAATCGGAGGATGACCTATTTAGTTGACAAACAAAACTTTAAGTTGCCAGGGACATGCTTTTCTAATAAATATAGCTTCATTTTGTTGCTTTGTTCAGGCCTTTTTTTACTGATAATGGTGTAACCTTATTATTTTATTAATAACGTCTGAAGGGAGGCAGCTCCTCACTGATCCTAAAGCAAATTAAGACCAAAAGTAAGTGAACCTATTTCTTCCCTTTTTGACATTTCTAGGGAAGATGTTTCTTAAATATTCTTTTTAGCCTGATATACAATTTTCTTATTTTCATTAAAATGGATAAAGTTACTCTTCTTGCACTTAGTGGTGCTATTACCAAACTGGACCAGAGTATTTTTCTCTAAAGAAGAGATGAGAATCTCATGTCAGCCCAGGCAGGTTATGGCCACATCAGTACAGAAAGGAATTTTAGGAGCTATCAGTCAATGAGAGGCAGCCTAGTTTACTAGAGCAAGTCAAGGAAATACACGTTCAAACAGAAATAGAGTACCGATACTTAAAGGTGAGAAACATTGTAATCTGGATGTGGGAATATGTCATGTGATCTAATGATACAATGAAATTTTAAATCAAAATAATTTGTAAAGCACATCACCATTAACTGCCTAAAAGTAGCCCCCTGCCAGGCTTAGACTCACTTATTTTAGTTTTCTTTCATGTTTCTGAAATAGTTTTCAAAGTCCTCTCTCCTTTCCCATCTTTAGTTGTACTGTCATTGCTTGCTGGATGTCTTGAGTCCTTTGTAAATGTTTATATTTTGTGGTCATCTTGACTTTGGTGAAGACCAAAGACTCTTGCAGTGCCAAACTCGGTAAACAAGGCAGATAAAGACTCACAAAATTTTTTTGACTGAAATTGCATTTTTTAAATACATGATCAAGGAATTACAATAAACAAATATGGTGAATACTTAAATTAAAATTTATCGCAGTTTACAATGCCTTTGAGCTTGCCATGCCAGCCGCCCCCCCGGCAGACTGAGATGGCAATTGAGACTGGGCATGGTGGTGCATGCCTGTAATCCCAGCTCTTGGGAGGCTGATCTAGTAGTGAGACCCTGAACATCCTGTAGACCCTTCCTTAATATACAAATAATAATAATAATATAAAATATTAAAATCCTTTGATCTCCTGCAGAATATTCCCCATCACTACAAACAAAATTATTCCATCATTCCTGTTAATGTGTCTTTTTATTTAATTTCTAAAATTTAACCGTTTACTGAATTATTGAGTCACTAATGTGTTTGGGTATGTTTGTGTGTGTGGTCTTAGCAACAACTCAGAATCAGTTATCCTTTGACATCTGGCTGTTACACTTTAGTAGACATAAGCAAAAAAATTATTTTTTTCACTAAGTTAAAATACTACTTACTTGAAGTGCAGAGATAAGCTGCCATTTAAGGGATTTGTTTCTGTATTATTTCTTTTAACAATTGAAGTACTTGATGGAACTTTTGATACTGATAGATTTCTCCTGCCCTTAAGGATTTTTATTTTATTATTTTTTTTTATTTTATTGAACTATAAATGTCAATCAGGCAGTTTCAAGACACCTTAACAATACAGATTTGATAAATTAATACTTTGCAATCTGTTTTCATAAGGTTTCGGTATTGTACAAGGTGCATACATGATATTATATTTACAGATATTATTTTAGCAGATCTCTTATCAGTGAATTAAGAGTGTAGCTGCTTGCTTATCTTATTTTTTATACCTGAATTATATCAAAAATTCAATAATTATTTTCCTAGTGGTTGACCGTGGTACTAGAAGCCGACATCATATCCTGCCCAACCACCATTAGTGCAGATGTTGCCTCTCATAGCATTATGTAGAAGCACAGCATTATCTATCCCAACTGTACTGTCTATACACACACATCATGATTTTTTCTTTCTACACCCCTTCCTTTGTCTACACCTGTCAAAGGTGGGCACTCCAGTGTCATTCAACTAACTTAGGTGCTTGAACTCGACACCACAATCCAACACTGCCCAGCATTCTACAACAATAGTGAGTTATTCAAAGAAATTGTCAACCATAGCCATTTACAGCTCAGCTTAATATTATGACCCCACGATGTATACTTCATTTTTATACGTTTCTGCTGAATGATTAAGACCTAGATAGATCAAGACTTATATACCAACACATGAACTTTATATTTCCTATGTGGTCAGTGAAGTACTCTCAGCGTTTATCTTGTAGTCCTTCTGTAGATCCTTTGTCTGTGTCATCCATGTGGATGAGTCACGGCCAATGCTTGACCAGTTTGCTCTCTGTGAGAGCTTGAGAGAAAGTTTTCTCTTCATGTGACTCTCCCCAGTCACACTATAGAACTTTAATCTTTTTCTTCTGTGGCTCCATAATCTCCTTGTTCAGAAAATTTGGAGCTCACCTGAGTTTCTTGATGTTGCAGTACAGGTTCTCCTATGTCCTGAGTCTTCGCTGACCTTGAAAGGCTAGGGCCAAAATGTTGGCTGGTCTTGTGGCCTTAAGGATTTTTATAATTTTGTGTTAATAATACTCTTGGAAGGACAACTTGAGAGGGGCAAATATGTGGGGACCCTAAAGTAATATTCATTATGAAGTAAAGACACACTTTCATTAAAAGTACTTTATCTATGTCTGTCCTATTTTATTTTTCTAATTTATTTTTAGTAGTCCTGTGTTGAATTCTCCATAACCTCAAGATTATAAGCATTCATTATATGTTAGAAGTGGTATAAAGCTCACTGTGTAAATTTTCTCTCTCTAGCTCCTCAAACCTATTTGATCTAAGAGGATAAATGTCCTCCTTTTCATAATTTTTAACTCTTGACTGTGAACTCATTGAAAATCATTGAAAAGAAATTAAATGGAAAGGGCTTTACAATTTTTTCATAGTTGAAAATGTCTTTTTTTCAGTAAATTATTTGTTATGTAAAATGCATGTTTCTACAGATATGAAAACACATGGAAATGTTATCTACCCATAAAGCTAACATTCTCAGAGACACATTTATCCTTTAAATGATTGGAGTCAAAAATGTAAACTCACAGGAACAAAGTTGAAAAACGCATGTTAATGTAGGATGTGTACTTAAAACTTGAAACTCATTTATAATTTCTATTTATGACTCTATTACAAACATAATTTTACAATAAGATATTCTTTATTAATGTTCTTAATATATATATTAGAAAAATTCTTAAATACTTTATCTATTTATTTGATACAGGGCCTCACTAAACAACTTGGACTTGTAAGCGATCCTCCTGTCTCAGCCTCCCAGCACTGGGGACACAAGCGGGCACCACGATATCTGATTTTGGTGGCCGGCTCAGTGCACCAGGGTACCGGTAGGTGGTACCAGTAATAGAACCTGGGTCTCTCTACCTAGGCACCTAGATCACCAAGCATTCTTCTGAGCCTTTTGCTCTTGTTTTGTGTACCCAGCTCCATTCTTTCATTGCATGTGAAACATTGTGCCAGTAAACAATGTCACAAAACACAGAGACATCAGTGCTACCACCAGCAAAGCACATTGCTTCAGAAATAGAATTGAACTTAATGGAGGTATAAAATTGCAATCTATTTATTTACTTTAAAAATAACTTTATACATTTAACTCTATTTAAAATCAATTTTGTGGCATGTTTTCAGTTTTACCTCCTTCAAACACTATTAATAAAAATTCAAAATCAAGGATAGTGAGACAGAGACGGTGACAGTTTCAAACTTGTTTTGGTGATTCACACATTTCCATTAAAATCACATATTATAAAAATTACAGTGAACCTCTGAGATCATCCATCCTCATGTTGAGGAGTAGATTAACAAGTAGAGAAAAAGATTAACAAAGCCAGACACAGTGCTTGCCTTTTCAATGCTATTTTGAGGAGGCACGAAATTTCATTACATTACAAAGGACAACAATTTATGCAAAAGGTTTACCGTTAGAATTTTCCCCATTGCATATTGAAACAAATCATGCTAGTCCTTTAATCTGTTCTAACTTTTACAATATCTGAAAAACCTTATGCTCTTTCTATTTGTTAAAATCCTTTAGTAAAAAAAACCCTTAGTAGTATATTTTTCTATTCTAATAAAACTTGAGAGAATTTATGCCCAAACATATATCATGAAATATGATACAGTCATCTGAGGTCAGCATAACTTTATTTTGAAACTTTACCTACTTGCTGACATTTTCCATTATGACTCCAAATAGTGACTGAAATCTGACTTGAATGGAGTGACTTATCTTAAGAAGAATAATAGTCCCATCGTCTTCTGCTGACTGAAAGTAAATGTCAAGTGATAAACAATAATCAAGTCTTTTATTCCATTCAAATGTTAAAAATTTCATAAGCCTAAAATTCACAAGCAATAGTTATCCTTACTCAAA
This sequence comes from Ctenomys sociabilis, assembly GCA_004027165.1. NCBI lineage: Eukaryota > Metazoa > Chordata > Mammalia > Rodentia > Ctenomyidae > Ctenomys > Ctenomys sociabilis. The sequence goes on from PVKA01008841.1 coordinate 16,983, forward strand.
GGACGCTTGATGTTGTCATCTTTTTGGTTCTCCTGTTTCCAAAATAACTAGATTCACATCTAATGCTTATAAGTACCTCAATTTTATGGTTATAAAAAAGGAAAGCTGCCAAAATCTACTAATAGTTTAAATAACTTTCCACTCTTTTAAACTTTTTAAAAACTGAACTCCGGTATTAATCAGTAGTCACACTTATAAATCTGAATGACACAAGATAATAAGTCAGATGATCAAATAGGTTGATATTCATGATTGTTTTCAAGTGACAATAGATAGCAATCACTGATTTTTAGAATTCACATTTATGAAGTCAAAATGACAGTGTGATGATTAGTCATTTGTGAAGCTTTACTGCCCAGAAAGATTTTTATAGGGCTAGAAATTTACTGTAAGTCAAATTTGGTCATCCTTAGACAGTTTTAGAATAAACAGCAGTAAATCTTAAAGTGTATATATTATATCAGTGTGATTGTCCACCACAGGAAGGTGCTATGGTCAGTAAACTTTTTAAACTATTTATTTAGATATGTCATATTTTACCCAAAAGTATGAATAATTAATTTTGAGCCAAATTTAAATAAAAATATTTGATATTATGTTTTCATTGTATATCCATTTGCCTACAAAAACCTCGAAGTTATTTTAATTCAATTAAAGGAGAAAAAGAGCTTAGATATTTCATTGTTTCCCAAATATTTTAGTGAGAAAATTAATATATATAATGAAATAAAAGATAAGAGAAAAAGTTGTTGTATACTAAGTATATCTGTGCTGTCACCTTACATTTTTCTCTTTTTTTCTGGCTTTTCTGAGTATAAGTTTACAGTAAACAGTAATTATATTCACCACAGGGAATTGGTATGTTCCATAAGTATTTTCTTTTCTTTTTCCCCTTTCCTTCATTCTCTTTTTCTTTTGCAGCATCATTTATCTATAAAACCATATAACTTTAATTATCATATATGCAAATTAAGAACAACACTAATAGTCCAAGGAACACTATACATGAAAGATAATTGTACTAAGTCAAAGAGCCGGCCGTATAGCTCAGAAGATTAAAACTCCTGCAAGCAGGCACAGGGCTGGGTACACCCTCCCTGAGCCTGCCATCCTGCTCCAGCGCTGGGGAACACAGAGATGGCAATTGAGATTGGCCATGGTGGCTGCACGCGCCTATAATGCCAGCTCTTGGGAGGCTGTAAACAGACGGATCACTGCAAGTCCTCTATAGAGAGGCCCTGAAAACGCTGTAGACCTTTCCCTAAAATACAAAAAATTAAAATTAAAATTGAAATCAAATTAATGAATAAATAAATCATACTAATTCAAGATACTTTTTTAGATATATTGTCTGTGCAGAATAAAACTTTTTATGTATATTTTAGCCTGTTGAACGCAAATAAGGTGTGACCTTACTTTCTCAGGATTTCCATTCTTTATGGATATGTTAACATTTCTGTTGTTGCTATTGGCTTCATAAATTTTTAATAAAAAATTTCAAGGACAGGAAGATTTGTGAAAAGATAGTATTTTGGTGAGTACCTCCATTCAGGTTGCAGGCCATGGGAGATGAGGGCTAGTCTGTACAGTACTTTGCTTAGGAGTACTGAAAATAATCTAAATTTGATTGTGTTCATGGTTGTACAACTACTGTCAGTAACTAAAATCTGCTGAATAAAACATATTAAATTGTAAGTTGAACAGTAGGTAAATTTTAAATTCACAGAGCTATTATTTATTTATTTTTATTTTTTCCTCAATTTCAGAGAAGGATCTACAGAGTGTTCAGGGTCTCTCTACTACTTTGGATTCAGTGATTCTCCTGTTCACAGCCTCCCAAGTGCTGGAATTACAGGCACATGCCACAATACCCAGTCTCAACTGCCCTTCAACATGTCCTAGGGATAGGGCCAGCATGGCAGGCCCGGGTTTCAAACCCCTAGTTCCTGCACCTGCTTGCAGATGCTTTACTCCACTGAGCTATTTGGCCATCCCTGAACAAAGCTATCATTTAGATAGATAGATAGATAGATAGATAGATATATAGATAGATAGATAGATATGTTTGTTTTTTTCTTACATTCTTTTAAAAATGCTTTCAAAATCTTATTTGTTTATTTATTTGGTACAGGGTCTTGCTATGCAGCTCAGACTAGTAATGACATCAGGGATTATAGGCGAGCACCACCACACCTGTTTTTTTTTTTAATTAATTTTAATGAGAAAGAAATATCAATGAAAAAGTTTCAAAACAGGTTAGTAGAAAACTTACAATAATTACTACATTGTATATTGTCTTCACAGAAGTTATTCACAGTACAAGATTCAGATATGATCTGTTATCTAAACAATATCAGTACAAATCTCTCTTCTCATTGAGCTAAGAGAAAGTAGCTATATGTCTGTCCTATGTTATATATACAGATTTGTTTTCATTCATTCATATCCCCATTTTTGTTTTGCTTGCTGTGGGGCCAGTGTGGCATGGGGTACTGGGGATTAAATCTGGGGCTTTGTACTTGCCATGCAGGTGCTTAAGACTGTTGAGCTATTTCTGCAGCCCTACTTACATTTTTTTTCCATTGAACTATAATCTAAAATAGTCAATGATACAAAAATGACATGGCTAGACTTACTAATATCTTATTGTCAACTAATGGAATAACAAAGAAGGGATGCTGAGAGCTCAATAGAGCTCCAAAATAAAGTAAAATAAAGCATAAACTGGCAGCTTCTTTTTTTGTACTTTTTATTATTATTTTTAAAGAATACAAAATAGTGATAGAAGAAAACAGCATTATACATGGTACAAGATTTCACTAAACAAATAGGAATCCAACTATGGTTGCTGTATTACATGATGCTATGTGCAAGTTAGTTTTGTAGATCACCAGATATAAACATACAAGTTTTGTTTTTTAAAAATCAATAACTATGATGTTATAAGAAATTCAAGAGAAGAAAAAAACAGAGTAAAAACAAGAATTGTAAGCATTAACAGCTTTCTTTTTTTTATATTCATTATAATTACAATTCTCAAATTATAAAGGAGTATGCAATAAATATTTAAAGATTTAAATTTCTGAATTTTGTTCAATGCATAATAAAATGAACCTTTTTGCACAAGAAATTTAAATAAAATGAAACCAAGATGTACAAAGATGAAATTGTCCAAAACTTATTATAAAGAAAAAATGGTTAAAGAATATGCAGAAAAAAATATTAGCTATGGAAGAAAAAAATTAAATAGCATCTTATTTCACATTAGAAAAAAAGTAAAAAGGACCAAGTGTGTAAGAAACAAGGCTAGTTAAAGGACTGAAAGAAAAAAAAAAAGATCTATCCTCTGAATTTTATATTTAGCAAACATACCTTTGAAAACTAAAAGTAAAATATTTTCTAGTTATGCAAACTTGAAATATTTTAATACCTCCAGACATAGCATATAGGAAAGAACAAAGAACATAATTCAAAAGGCAAGAGAAGTTGCAGTATGCTCCTGGATGAATAATAAAGACCACTCCAAGTGATAAGTGACAGTTATGCAGGATTATCTAAAATATATTAGACACTGACCTTGAAAGGCTAGAGCCAAAATGTTGGCTGGCCTTGTGGCTCTTCTATTTCTCCAACTCTGATTTGTGAACTTAGGTTGTTAACCATCCAGAATAAAAGCTGATTAGTATCCTGCAGCATATGCCATTCACTTTGCCTTATCTGACTCAATTGATTTTAATTGTTGTTGTACCTTTCCTTTTGTATTTCTGCTTTTCACCTGTTATACTAGGGAGAGTATATGATATTAACACATGTGTGTCTGGTTTATTTCACTTATGAGTGTATGTTAGCACGGATATGCAGCTACTTTCCTTTAGTTCAATGAGAAGAAAGTTTTGATCTAATCGTGTTTGGATAG